>JAQGAS010001199.1:0-23735 GCA_034686365.1 Pachymerium ferrugineum | reverse complement strand
CGGCACACCTCCCCAATATGATGATTTTTATTAATAATAACGTGATACACTTAGAGACGCAACAACACGCCAATAAATATTGATAGTGACGGCACACCTCCCCAATATGATGATTTTTTATTAATAATAACGTGATACGCTTAGAGACGCAACAACACGCCAATAAACATTTATAGTGACGACACACCACCTCTATATGATTGATTTTTATTAATAAAGAGTTGGAACACTTATTCTATGCCTCCACCAAAAAACAAACAATGCCTTAACACGCCAATAGACATTCATTTTGCAATTTCTCATTGTATAATAAATTATTTAAAAATTTATTTAAATACCAAATTTAACAACTACCATCATCAAACAATAAAAAGGAGCCGAGTGAGTAAATCTGAGATCATGAATAGTATGTGTTTTTTAATGAGCTTCATAAATCCAAATAACCAATATTAACAAAAAACAAGAAAATGATAAGTAAATCTCAAATTTGATTGAAGCCATAAGTATGCAGTGAATTTTGGCCAATGAGAATGCAGAAAAATATGTGTGGTAAAGTACACACATGCGCCCCTATTGAGTATAAGCCAAACTAAAAAATATTTCAATTTTTGTAAAAAAAAAGTATTTTACAGGAAAATAAATTTTCTGCCATGACCCCGTAGGTCTACCGTAGCCCAACCACGTTGTCTTGAACACAAGAATCTGAAAGTTACATTAGACGCCCATAGATGACACTAGTCAGCAGGGAGTTGCACATGCCCACATCCTTTTTTTATTTTTTTTTTTAACTAGTCAACGAAACATGGCCGACATAATACGAAGCTATCCTCTACATGAAAGCGTTTTTAAAGATGATGTCCGCAGGGTTTCGGCCTTGCTTCGTAATCATAATATTAGCCAGAAAGATATTCACGGTAAATTCATTTGAATAATATTTAAACGGAATGGTTACGTAATATCACCTAATACTTAAGCCTAATCTGCTCCCTTTTAATTTTGGTCGATAAATTTATTATTTATTCTTCTAAATTGTCATGTGTTAAAATCTATCATTTTTTCTTAAATTATTTCAGGTAACTCGCCATTGCATTTAGCTGTAATGCTTGGTCACAAAGGTAAAAGACAAATATTGATCCCGAAGAGAATTACTGTTTTGTTTACGTTTAGATTGTGTTCATCTACTGCTGGCTCATGGAGCACCAGTCAAAGTTAAAAATGCACAAGGTTGGAGTCCTCTTGCGGAAGCAATTAGTTACGGCGACCGGCAAACAAGTAATTAGAAAAAAAATTTTCAAAGTTAACGTGTAATTTCAAAACTTTATGATGTTTAAGTCCTGTCTTTACTGCGCAAACTTAAACAACAGTCACGTGAAGCAATGGAGGAACGACAACCAGACTTAATTCGAGCTCTTAATCAGATGGGAGATTTTTACATGGAATTAAAATGGGATTTTCAAAGCTGGGGTATTGAATTTCCAAGAATTTCATTGAAGTGTTTAATTGACTTTATATTTTTAAAATAGTTCCGTTAGTTTCACGAATACTTCCTTCGGATATTTGCCGGATACACAAAAGAGGGTCGTCAATAAGGTGAGCAAATAAATTTTAAAATTCTATTTGTTTATATATTTTACTTTTAGACTAGATACGACACTGCTTGATTTTCACGACATGAAGTGGGAAAGAGGCGACATTAGTTTCATTTTCAATGGTGACGTTAAACCTTCACGATCGCTGACTGTATTAGACAACGAATTAAAAGTCTATCAAAGAATTCGTTATGAAGTAGGAAAAATATTTCACGATCTATTAATTTTTAATTAAACAATAAAAATTGAACAGGAAACAGAAGCTGAAGTGGAGGATGAAGTTGACGTGTTGATGAGCACTGATATAGTTTCAGCACAAATGTCCACTAAATCCATAAGTTTCACACGCGCTCAAACAGGGTGGTTATTTAGGGAAGACAGAACGGTATAAATATTAATCAATATCAATTGAGTCTTGTTTGCTCATTAATGTAATTTTTTATAACAGGAAATGGTTGGACCGTTTCAAGCTGACTTCTATGTAGTGAATGGAATGGTTTTAGAATCTCGGAAAAGGTTTTGAGAGTAATTAATTTGTTTTTTGTGTTGATTAATTTTAAATTGTGTAGACGTGAACATTTATCTGAAGATGATCTCCAAAAAAATAAAGCAATAATGGAAAACTTAACAAAAGGCAACTCCGTAATCTTAGATCACCAAACTGAAGTAAAATTATGAATTAAAATTAATTAGATTAGAAATAATTAAATTTTGTGAATTTTAGCCCAATCGACGTCAGTCCTTGTATCCACCTCCACCGAACAATGTCACTTGGGAGGAATACATCACTGCCATGCCTGGACTTCCGCCACATTTGGGACGACCTAAACTTTATAAAGAATCTAGTAAAGCTTTTAGAGCAACTTTAGCTATGGTATAAATTATTAATTTGAAATAAATTGGTTTAAATAATTAATTTTGACATAAATTTTCTTAGAGCGAAGAGTTTCCACTTTCAGTTGATATGTATGAATTATTTATTTGTAATTATAACTTGTAATTAATATGTTTATCTTGAAGGTTGTTAAATGTATTAGAAGTTGTTGCACCTTTTAAGCATTTTACTAAACTACGTGATTTTGTGCAGATGAAATTACCACCCGGTTTTCCAGTTAAAATAGGTTTATAACTGAAATATAAAATTATTCATTTCTATATTAATAAATTTTATGTTTTTTTAGATATTCCTATTTTGCCCACTGTTACAGCTAAAATAACATTCCAAGAATTCTGCTTTAAAAACGACATCCCAGCTTCATTATTCGAAATTCCGGACGACTACCGAAAAGATCCTAACCGATTTCCAGATTTATGACCCAGTCTCGACTTGGTGCAAGTCGATTTTGTCCCATCAGGTGTTTTCGTGCCACAAAGCTCAACGGAAGTGGAAGTACCCACGATGACGTTTACCTTTCCACTATCTTTTCATGGCAGTCTTTATTCATCTTCACTGTACATACACTTTTATTGCTGAAAAACAAACCATTTGACACATTTTATATAATAAAAATGTTTAAAAAAAATCATGGACAAGCAACAACCTGTAAACACTGCTGATAGTTTGCCAGTTTCAGTAGATCCGTGATGTTGAAAAATGTTTCTCAATTTAACGTTTTGAAATGTTTTGAAAGTGTAGTTTTCGAATTTTTATTTTATTATGTAATGTACATATCATTAATTTGGATTATGTTTGTTGTAAATTATGAACCGTATGAATCGTCGTAACCGTTGTTGGAGATTTAATTAAATTTAGATTTTTATTTTTTTGCTTTAATTTCAAGATTTATTCTCATTAAAAAAATGCTGGATCTGAATGTGGAATTAATAGTTATAGCGAGAAGTTTCAATCTAAAAAAAAAAATACCGCTACAATAAAAATGTGGAAGAAGCAATGAAATGTCTAATTTAATTTTGATAGTGTGATGATGATTTTAGCAAGTTGTGTATGTGTCACTTTGCATTCAAACAACACAAAAGAAAAGCAGCTGTTATAGCATTGGTAAAGGAAGTCAATGAAGGACAAATAACTATTTAATGATTTAATAAATTGAGTAATTTTTATTTTTCAATTTACTGCATTTATTAAAATAAAAGATTTAAAATTTTTTAAAGAAATTGAATAAAATTTCAAAATTCTAACACCTACATTTATTGTTTTTTATTCCAAAAAGAATTCCTTACCATGAAATAGTCAACTTGTTAAATAACATTAACATAATTTATTCGACATAACCGGAAACCCATTGGATTGGGTCAGGCCACCACTTCCGCTCACTGCTTTCGCAACAAACCGAAGCGCCTCTATCTAACATTCCCAACTGACATTGCGAGCATATGTCCGCCATAACGCTGCGAGCTGTACGTCGGTCACAGTATTGGATAACGTACAGTCCCACTGAAATCACTTGGGAGGGCCTCATGCAGCACTCTCCAAACGAAATTAAGGATAAGCTGTTGAAGGCCTTAGACAAGGATAACAATGTAAGAAATTGGCGCTCATATAGCCACGGACAAAACACAAATGTCGCTCTAATATTGGCGAGACCTCACCTCCCATGTTCAATTGCAACCCTCCATAAGGAGCTAACCGAGACTCGGTTTTCCAAAAAACCACTTAACTAATCCAACACTAAATTTACAAACAAGTTGAGCTTGTCACAGACGAATTATCCATCACTCTAACTGATCGCCATTTGTACGCGTAAATTATAAATTCTTACTATGCTTTGTGCAGGCAAAATCTTTCGTATATTCGGTCATCTTCCAGCCGCTAAGTCACGTCACGACTCATGCGCGAAACCATCCCTGAGCTAAGATTAATGGCGCGACGTTGAAAAATATTAGACGCAAACAAAAATGAGTGTACTAATATTAAATAGGATTATTAATCAGCTCGCTTTTAAATGACTTTTCCGTTCTTATTCGATGACCGTGTTCTTCAATCAAGTTTGGGTCGCTCACCTGTGAATCGCCACAAAACTAGGCTTATAAGCAGTGAAGCATTTTTTTCGGTTCTGGTTTAAAAAATTTTAACTTTTTTTGTATACATTTTGTATAAAAAAATTTTAATGAACTACGTATAAAAAAAAATCGGGTCTTTTTTTTATTTAATAATCGTAGTTTTTTCTAATGAATTTTTTATTCTTTTCTTACAGGTGGTTGATATGGGTACTGTTATGGAAGTTATCACTGTTTTGGAAAAGATGCAAATTACAAAAGAAGCCTTGGAGGTAAAAAAATAGCTATAATAAATGAATAAAAAAGTAAGAATAAATAATAAAAATTAAATATGCAGAGAACGAGGCTTGGCAAATACATTAATGAGCTCCGTAAGAAAACCAATAACGAATCACTGGCGCGACGAGCCAAGAATTTGGTGCGGTCTTGGCAAAAACTTATTAAACCGGCGGAAACCACGGCGGTGAACGGTGAACGTGTTCCTCACGTGACACACACCGACACACATCACAATATTTTGAACAAATCCGGCAGTCCTGCAACGATCAACCACAAATTATATCATCGAAACCGTTCCAACAGTCCGATCGGAGTTACAAGTCCGATCGACTCATTCTGCTCGAGCCGGTCAACATCACCCGCACTCTTACTCGCAACGAGCCGACCGGGTACGCCTAGTGTGTTCGCACCAAAGACTAATAAACAATTGATCAGTCCGGAAAAAGAGAATCCTACGACGTCCAATACTGCCAATTTTGCATGTTCCATTCGACAGATAACGCCGCCTCACGGTAACAAAACGAATGATCTACTGGATCACAATAGTCGAAAGGCAGAAAACAATTTTTATAAACCATCGAAACATAAAGCAAAAATAGTGACGTCACCCATTAGCGACAAAGTGATATGTTCAAGTCATTCGTTGAACGTTGATGTAGTTGCTAAAACAAATGCAGCTAACAAGAGACTACGGAAGGATCCGGCGGACGGTCCCAATAAGAAATTATGTACTGATAATAATAACCTTCCTCATGACGATTTAACTAATGCCAATGGCCTTGAATATGGCGACAGTAATGATAGTATGCGCTCTATACAAGAGGACTTCCAAGAAAATGAATCTAAAGTGCCTAGTGAATCAACAGCCATGATGACTACAACGACGACGACGACGACGACGAGGAAAATGTTAAATGCTAAGATAAAAAAAGAGAATGCGAGTGATAGTCTTAAAGAAAAACTCGCCACACACGCTCGAACTAACAAAGTGAAAACGACTGCTCAATTGATCGAGGAGTTAAAAGCGCGCAATACAACGTCAGTGAAGGCGTTGAACATGTCCACTCTATTGACATGTAAATCAGAATTGGAGAAAGCGTCCAGTTCACGAGCTAGTCCTAGGACAGGTGTTAATAACGTGCTGGATGGAGATCACGATATAAATAAGACGAAGAATGAAATGATGGAGAAATTTCTCCTGTCGTCGGCAGGTGGCTCCGATTCGGTGGACGGGTTTGAAGTGCGGGAAGAAGGCAAAATGGATGATAGTAAGGTTGATGATGGAGTTGATCCTGTTCAGCTTATTTTGGACCGTTTACCGCCTTTGAAGCCTGAAGAAATTATATGGGATGATGAGGATGTTGTGGTTGAAGATGGAGAAGGTGTAGTAGATTCAGAAGCGCCAAAGAAAGAACCGATTACGGATGAATGTATTAATAGGTTTCATAATGAGCCTTGGGAAGGCGTCAATGGAAATTATGATCACGAACAAAAGTTCAGAGAATGGCATGAAGCCTTATCACTTAGATCTTGCAACAATGACTTGTTACATATTTTGCCTTATGTAAATATTGATTGAAATGGGACAAGTTTGCATTTAAAATGAATATTAAAAATAAAAAAAATACATTTAGACGAATATGTTGTACAGATTTTAAGAGGAGGAGAACGTTTATTTTATTTTATTTTTTCTTGAGTTCGTTTCTAATTTTTTTTCTAAAAAAATTTTATTTGCCATTTTCAAGTGATTGCGTTTGGTTGCTTTATTTAAAAGGGTAATTTTAAGAAGAGAGCGATTTTTGCTTTAAAATATTGTTGATTTAAGAAGTGGATTGCTTAAATAAGTTTTCCGCTAGTGAATAAAAAGAGTTGATTATAAAATTAAATTTTTTTTATTAACATTTTATTTTGAAAAAATATAAAGTATGGAAACGATTTTAATTTTGAGTTTTAATATTTTTCAAGGGGGAATTAATTTCTTTTATACATTAATAAACTATTTTTGACGTTTCTTTTTCATTAATCCGTGCTTTTCCATATACTGACAAGTCGCTATTGAGAAGTCAATGGAGCTGGTGTCAGAAAATTCATTGGTTTCCCTTTTGTAATTTTTGGGTAAAAGTCCGTGTTTTAGGAGATATTTTTCACTAGCAAACGAATATTTTAGGGCGTCTGAAGTGTCTAAATTGGGTGCTTGATGTTGAATTAGTGGTCGGTGTTGCTGCCTGTTTGGTAAATATTTTTCCGCAAGCCGGTTCATTTGGAAGCTCAGTTCAGTTTTGGGCAAATTTTGAGATGAATTTGTTCTGGAAATTGTTCTAATTTTTAATATAAGATTAGTTTGTTATTTTTATAACGTACTTTGATACAGACGAATGTTTGGTGCGCTTTGGTTTGATGTTTTCTTTGCTTTGTGACATGTGGAAAAAATCATCGCTCTAGGTAAGAAAAAATTATTGAAGACAAATATTGTAAGAATTTATCGTATATTTACAAATTGGCTGATATAAGATTCTTCTGGTATTGGGGAAAATTGGTTTTCGATATTAGAGTTTTGTCGATGAAATGATTTGGGCGTCGAACTAAAAAAAATATTAAATAATCTAAGAATAATGTCTTAAAATTTGTTGGGTAAATTACCTGTTGACTGTTAACGGGTTATTCGGTAAGTCGAAATGAATCGAACCTGGTGAACTCAAAGTGCAGTCAGAATTGTCCGTGATTTCTAAGCTATCGAACCAACAACTGTCTCCTATTCGTGAAAACCCTGACCTTTTTCCCGAACAATTCCGGCATTGGTGATTGAACTCCAAAAATGTTGTGTTATTCAAATCTGTTGCTTTTGGAGTTACGTCTTTTCGATTTCTTTCTATACTATTGTACGATGAATCTTCGTCATCCCAATCGTCTTTATTAGCTAATAATTTATCGAATAATTCCAGTACTGCGTCCGGATTTTCAGTCTTTTCATATTCATCTTGACGAGACGTAAAAACGCACGATTCGCCGTCCATTACAGAAACGTCGGGTACAGTAGGCCTAACAGAACTCTTTTAAATTCAAAAAATAAGTATTATAATACATTTTTTTAAATCATAGGTATGAAATACTTGAACGGAGCTGGGATGTGGACTGGGAGCTGGTCGAGGTGAAAAATCTTCAAATTGAGTCCAACTATTTTTACTGTAACGTCACAATGTTATTTCGATTAGGTAACAATATCAACGCACGATCAACAAATGGTACCTCATTTTATGTTTCGTCTTTAGGTTTTTGTTTTTGAGTATGGTGCTATTACATATCGCTCTGTTATAGGGCATCAATAAACATTCTAAAAAAAATTTAACTTTACCGGTTCCATCAAACGGCGAATTCAACCGGAAAAGGAAATTGTCGAACGGAAATACGGAGAAAGAGGCGTGGGCTATGTGCTGAATTGCGTCGGCATAGAAAACTTTGTCTGTATTGATTTAGTTTCACTTTTCGTTGTGGCTCTTTGGTAAGTGTATGACATATTTACGTATTTCGTAATCCGTTAAATTACATTACAGGTTTTAATTACGGTTAATTTACTTCAATGGCGGAATGTGGAAAGAATAAACAAAACTATTTTAAATTCAAATGTTTTTTTCTCATAATTTCAGGACAATTTACACTCGGCCGTGCTCCCTGGGTATTTTAATTAGGAAAAGTTTACTAAGAGCAATGAGCGGTGATATGAAACCCGACGTGATCTTTGTGCTCGGTGGCCCAGGGGCGGGCAAGGGGACTCAATGTGAAAAAATTAGTAAAGTCTGAAAAATTCAGTTTGTTTAACATCAGTTTGGTTTTATTGAAACTTATTTTACATCTTCCAGGAATACAATTACATTCATTTATCGGCGGGTGAGTTACTACGACAAGAGAGAAACAGTGGATCACAGCAAGGAGACTTAATAAACAAACATTTCGTTAATGGTACAATTGTGCCCGTGAAAATTACGTGCAGCCTATTGGAAAAGGTATTTTAAGATTGTGTTACTAGGTGGAGTTAGTTTTTATTTATTTTAAATTTCCAGGCAATGGTTCAAAGTGAAGTTAAACGATTTTTAATCGACGGTTTTCCGAGAAATGAGGATAATTTGACCGGGTGGAATGAAGAAATGAGTGATAAAGTGAATCTACAGTTCGTATTGTTTTTCGATTGTCCACAGGAGGTCGTTTGATGAAATAAATATAAAATTAAAAACTCTTTAGAGATTTTTATTTCATCTGTTCTAGATTTGTGTACAAAGATGTTTAAACCGTGGGCAAAGCAGTGGACGGGATGATGACAATATGGACAGCTTGAAAAAAAGGTTATTTAATTTTTTTATAAAAAATTGAATTAAAAATGAAACTAAAAAGCTAAATAAAAATTTTAAAGGCTTGTGATTTATGAAGAAGACACAATGCCCATAATTGAATATTATCGAGAGCGAAATCTTGTTAAACAATTGAATGCGGCGAAATCACCTGATGAAGTGAGAAAAATTTCGATTTTTGCCTAAACAAATTCTTAAAAATTTATTGAATTTTAAGGTGTTTGAAGATGTTAAAAACATATTTCGTGACGCTTTGGAGCTCTGAATTATGTGTGCCGTGCCATTTCTATAAGAAAAAAAAACATTGCCATATAATTAATTTTACCACTGTTTTGCTCATTTGTTTTATAATATAATTTCGCAATTCACTGCACTATGTGGGATCGTATCAGGTTAAAAGTCAGATATATGTACGTAATTATATGTTGGTAAACATACGGGTGTTGTCAAACAAAAAAAAAAAATGTAGTTTATTCAAAACTGGAATCCCATTCCATAAAACTTAAATTGGTAGAACCAAAGATATTTAGTATTTATATTTTGGGTGGTTGAATTTTTTTATTTTTTAATTTTTTATAGGTACAACATGATACCAATAAAAGAAAAGATAAAAAAAAATCGAAATGGGAGCTTGACTTACTGTGTATTCAACGTTTTTAAGATTAAAACGTTAGATAAATACCAAATATATTATATTTAAACAAAAAAAGCAGACTTATGTCAGATCATTAAATGTGATAAAAGTCAATGCGATAAGTACAGCCAGGATTGTTTTTAATTTTGTTTTCTTAACCTTTGACTTTCCCATCTTTATCAAAATTTATCTACCACGTTTGTGTGACAGTTAGAGACAACGTCGGCGCACAGACTGAATTATGGCTAAGTTAGTAAACGATGTAATTGAACATATAATTGTAAACTACAGATGGATATTTGTAATTTTCTTCCTTCTTCCATTATCTACTATTTACGATGCTTTTTATTATTTGCGATGCAAATTGATATTCAAGTTGTTAAGTAATCCAAAACATCATGAGAAACGCGTTAAAGAAGTTCAAAGACAGGTCTTTTATATTTTCATATATAAAAATAATAATTACATTTGCGTGTTCAATTTTGCCAGGTGCGTGAATGGAGAGATTCAGGCTGCTCAACTCATATGTGTACTGCAAGACCTGGATGGCAAACGATGAGTTTCCGAAGGGGGAAATACAAGAAGCAGTTTAAATGTGTTAAAATCAATTTGATGGATGTCTTAAATGTTGATACAGAGAATGGAATTGTGACGGTTGAACCTCTTGTTACAATGGGCCAGATAACGTCTATATTGAACCCTATGGGTTGGACTTTGCCCATAGTTCCTGAATTGGATGATTTAACAGTTGGTAAAAATCAAACTACAACGTTTGAATATCGTCAAAAACATATTCTTTTCAGGGGGTATGATTAATGGAACTGGCGTAGAAACTTCCTCGCATAAATACGGACTTTTTCAACATGTTTGCGAGGCGTTTGAGTTAGTTTTAGCCGATGGAAGTGTTGTTAAATGCTCAAGAGTATATTCGAATAAGATTTAGTTTTTTTTTTTCAGTTAAAAATTTTATAAAAATTTATTTTATTAGAGTGAAAACGCCGATTTATTTTATGCCATACCCTGGTCTCATGGCACTTTAGGGTTTTTAGTGTCGGCTGATATTCGAATAATTCCAGCTAAACATTTTGTACGTATTGAATATATCCCTGTCAAATCTAATGAAGAAATGGTTCGTGTGTTTACTGAAGAAACGAATAAAATAGGGGAGAATGATTTTGTTGAGGCACTAGCTTACAGTAAAGATACGGCAGTTGTCATGATAGCAAAAATGACTAATGAATACGAAGAAGGAAAAGTAATAATGTAAGACATTTTATATGTATTTATTTAAATGTATACATTCTGTATAGCTAAATGAAATTGGTAAATTTCACAAACCCTGGTTTTTCATCCACGTTAAATATTTTCTAAAGAAAGGGAGGTCGTACGAGTACATTCCATTACGTGACTACTACCATCGACATTCCAGAAGTATTTTCTGGCAAATGCAGGATATTATCCCATTCGGGAATAACATTATATTCCGGTGGCTGTGTGGTTGGATGATCCCTCCCAAGATATCGTTACTCAAACTGACAACTACAAAGGCGATTCGAGAATTTTATGAAAAGAATCAAGTTTTACAAGACTTTCTTTTGCCTTTGGATCTGTTTAAAGACATATTGGGTTTTTTTGATGAGAAGTTGAAAGTATGTTATAGAATTTCACCTATTTCGGCTTGTGGTAAGGATATTCTGTAATTATTTTAGGTGTATCCTATTTGGTTGTGCCCCCATAACCTTCCAAATGATCCAGGAATGGTACATCCCCATGGGAATGCAGATCAAATGTATGTGGACTTTGGACTGTATGGCACTCCTGGAGTCAAAGGTTTTAAACCAGAAAATGTAATTAGAGAAGTTGAAGAGTTTGTGCGATTAACTCACGGGTTTGTAATATTATATTGCTCAAGTTTTTAGGTTTTAATAGTGTTGATTTATATTCAGGCATCAAATGTTGTATGCGGATACCTATCAAACAAGAGAAGAATTCCGCAAAATGTTTGATCATACACTTTATGATACAATGCGGGAAAGATTAGAAAACTGCAAAAAAGCTTTTCCTGAAGTCTATGACAAAATTAATAAATCAGTTAGATATTAATTAAATTTGGAATTGATTAAAAGTTGAATAAATAATTTACTTGCAAGGGATAATTTTCATCACTAGATGTCGCTAGAGGCTGCGCAACGCGCGATTTATGTAGGTAACCATAACCGCCCCGGTTACCGTTGGTTTTGTTAAATCGAATGTTTTGAATCTTGCATTCCATCTGATCTACACTGTGACTGGGAGCATAATGGCCCAAATCTTCCATTCCAGTGGACGTGCTCACTTATTACGTAAGGACGTAGAAATTTAGTTGCAGCTCCGCGATATGAATTAAAACTTCCACTAAAAGAGACTTTTTTTATTTAAAAGGTCTAAGAAGAGACTCAAGTCACCAGTAATAGTTCAGCGGGAACGGATAATGCCCAGTTTGTAAAATCCAACTCAAAATCTACCGAAATGTTAAATGTTTTGTCCACGGACTTCTATAATGACGGTACTAATCTTATAGTCTTCGGTTCTTCATTAAAGACGTTACCATAATGTTTTAAGAGACGTACTTAAAACATACGACTACGACTACGACGGTTAGACGACTGTGTCCAGCCTTCTCTTCACGACTAGATGCTTTAGGTGGCGCTACAAGTTCAAATTCAGCAATAACTTTCGACGATAACCATCGGAGGTGCAATAAATCCAGAGGAACATTGTGAACACCAGTGGAAATTGGGGTCCTTCATTAATGTCCTGTCTCTTAACTTTAAGATTACACGAATTTTTGTAAAAGAAATCCCTACCGTCTTCCCTCGAACCTAACATCGTGGTGTTGTATTCGAATGTACAAAAGGGGGCGGAATTAGTTCGACCCCGTACATGCGAAATAGTTCGAATTTTGGGAATTACGTGCACGGACAACTAGTTCATTTATCTACAATTCCCAAAATTCGAACTATTTCGCATGTACGGGGTCAAACTAACTCCACCCCCTTTGGTACATTATCGAATACAACTCCACGGTGTTATGTTCGGGGGAAGACGGTAGTACTCAATTTACCATTATATCTAGATTATTTAAATATTCTATAGTTAATAACTTTTTGTGCAAACAAGTTGAATTTATTGTTCTTGCAAATTTGGTTTGCAGTAAATCATTTCCGTCACATCAAAACGATAAATTTCGTACATCTTCTCAGGGAATTGAAATCTAATAATTTGACTACAATTTCAGCCTGACTGTATGTTGTGACTTTATTTAAATAAAGTCACAACATACAAAAAGGCACATACAGGGTATTAGACCCTGAAAACAGACGTTTGTCAAAACAGAAAGCATCTTTCTGTGTTAGGCCTTCACCGTGGAAATTGGCATCCTCAACAAGAGCGATTCCGACCAATTCAATAATCGGAAATTGTTTAAAAAAACAATAAGAAATAAGTTTAAAGAAATAAGATGCTTTCTGTTTTGACAAACGTCTGTTTTCAGGGTCTAATACCCTGTATGTGCCTTTTTGCGGGATTTGGTTCTAGCTGCTGGCACAGAGTGTATATTGCGCGTGTAAAGGAATGTTTAATGGCCATTTGAAGTTGGGATTAGTTGATGTGTTTGAGTTGAAAGAAATTGTAATTATATTGATAAACATTTAATTGGCATTTAATTCTTAATTTTTTTTTAGTAATCATCTCGCCACATTGTGAAAGCAAAGTGTTCTTATGCTTAAATCTCCTTCATATTTTGGGAAAAAATCTGTTCATTTGGCGTCTTCCTAATTTTTTTGAAAAGAAATTGTTGGAATTTGGAAAATAAAATACATTTTGGAAGGCTTTTTTTGAGCTGCACGTGTTCATGGTCCTGCTCTAAACGTTTAAGAAGAGGTCCTCTTTTTGATAAATGTTAGGTAGAAAGAAAAAAATAACAGTTAGGTACATTCAAAAATGCAATAAACATATGTAGTGTGTTAAGTTATCAGGTTTTAAAAGTGTTGATTTATTTTCAGGCATCAAATGTTATATGCGGATACATAAACAAGAGAAGAATTCCACAAAATGTTTGATCAAACTTTATGATACAATGCGGGAGAGATTCGAAGACTGCAAGAAAGCTTTTCCTGAAGTCTATGGTAAAATTAATAAATCGGATATTAATTCAATTTGGAATTGATTAAAAGTTATTTTACCTGCAAGGGATAATTTTCATCACTAGATGTCGCTAAGAGTCTGCGCAACTCACGATTTATGTAAAATAAAGTAAGTATAGATAAAGTTTTAATGGGTCAATCGACAACTTTATGGCATCGTTATAAATATCGGTTTGTACCATGGCTCATTTTCAACTGGAAAAGCCAGTAAGTATCGTCAACAAACATTCAAAATGTATTTTAATGCATGAAAATTTCAGCAAAGTGCGTTATATTCCAAGAGTTGACTATTTTGCATCAGAACCGCATGTTTTAGACGAACTAATTACCTTGCTCAATACACTGCACCGAAATGAGACAACCCTGAATATTTTCAACAAGGAAATCAATCGTAGAAACTGTGACATCATGTTAGAAAACTTAGGTACAGATAACTTATTATGACTATAAACTAAAATTTAAATTTATTTTTAACTTTACAGGATTTTGTATTTCAAGACAACCAAGCAAAATTAATCAAGGTGGACGAGGTATATTCGTAACAAAAGGCATAATAAAAAAAGGTCACATAGCTGCCCTCTATCCCGGCACTATTTACATACCACCAGAACCATTATTCTTCCAATCTTTTGGAAATAAATTTATCCTGCAGTGCAACGATGGTTTATTCATAGACGGCAATGACCGGGGACTTTCGAAATACATTTTCAAGTTAAGAGCTACAAATTCCCAAAAATTTCATTCATAATCTCTTCTTCTTTCGTAGGTCTTGTGTACATAGAGATAAATACGACCATAGTTTGCCAGCTGATATTTCGTGGCTAAACGAAAAGCCTATTAATCCCTTAGCCGTTGGACAATACGTAAATAATCAGAGTACCGGTATGTGGAAATTTATAAAATTGAGATGGCATATGAAAGAAACCTCTCTCTTAGATTTTCCTTCCAATGTTGTTTACCAGGAATGTAATTTTCCTAGGAGAGGGTTACCGCAATGTGCCAAACTCATACCTAATATTACTTACAGTACAACAGTTGATAAGTAAATTTTACAAGTCAGTCATATTCACTTAGTGTTAACAGTTTTATTTTAGCTTTATCAGAATTGTTGCCTTAGTTGCTACTCGCGATATTAAAGCAGGAGAAGAATTATTTTCATCATATTTTACAATAATTCAGTCATAAATTTTTACCTTACACAAAGCGTAATTTATTCTTTATAAATACCATTTACACAATAAAATTCCCCTTTGTGATTAATTTCTTTAATCTGTTGATTAATATACTTTACGAAACCAACAGTTTCAGCATCACGATAAACTAGTGATAACGAATTGTCGTTAGGTACTACTGTTAACAACTGTAAAAATAGAATGTTATAAATTTGTTTTGGATTTCTATTAGGTAAAAACAAACCTCTTCGTCTTCATTCTTAGTAACGTACGATACGAAACCCCCGAATTCTTCGTCCCATCCAGCACAGTTAAAAAATAATTTCAGATCAAGTTGACACTCGTGACTTTGTTGATCAGTGATTAATGTGTATGAACCATGTCGCCAACGGTTTAATTTGACGCAACTACTTGCGGTTGTACCTATAGTGTAATATTTCAGAGTTACTAGTTAAAAGTTCTAGGATAGGAAGCAAGTATTATTTTTATAATTATACCATCTTCTCTAGCTGCTTGAGGTTGAGTTTCTTGTAATTCCAATTCCTGATGATCATTATCACTATTTGTTACAAAAAAAGGATGCAGTACCAATCCCGTAAGACTCGATAAAAATAAATAAAATGGTTCTGATTGAAATAACAAAATGCATTCCCTTGTTTTTGGAGGGAGTGACTCGTTGATCGCTTCCTCTAAACGTCTAAATCATAGTTGACAATTAGAATTTTACAGACAAATTTTTGTCAATTCAAACCGTTGGTTTGGCGGAGATAGCATTTCCCACGTCAATGTCGATTCTTCTAACTCTGCGCGGATTTCTTGGTAAACAGATGTCTGTTTGCGAAAATATTCATTATTTATTTTTTATACTTTTATCTTGGAATTTAAACATTCACGATTAAAAAGTTGTTTAATTCAATTTCAGAGTCTTCTTCGAACTTAGTTCTGATTTGTATCAGTGAGCTGACGTCAAAATACGACGGATTTATCCACTTCATTAATTCATCGCCCTGGATAATAAATACGTATAAATAGGTATGTTTAATATAAGTTACAATGTAATAACCTCCAAACTTATTGGGCGGTCGAATGTATCAGGCGTTAATGGGTCACGTGGTTTTCTTTCCACACACGGTCCATGAAACCAACCACTCAATGATAATCGACATTTTTCTTCGCTTAATACTTCGGATACCTGCAATAAATTTTTAAAAATTTCTCTTATTTATGTTAAATTTTAAAATTTCTTTAAAAAAAAAAAAAACCTGATGAAAAGATTGTTGGGTTACTTCAAAAAATACAAGTGTGTTCCATTGAGGTAAAATGCTACACGATGGCTCGGTGGCAGGTTGACCTATTTCTGTAATTTAAATTTAATTACAAAACAAGTTTTAAGATTTTATCACTTAAAATACTCTTTTCTGCAAATAAATCCAAAGTTCCCCCATCTGCTTTTGACCATTTGGGAACCAAATATAAAATAAATGCAATGCGTCGACCTTCTAGCTCATCATCGTGACAGAGCAAAACATCTGTGGTGGAATAAAGCGTTAAGTACATTAAACGTCCAATATTTGTAATTATACCTGTATAATTATATCTAGATGCTGACAAATCGACAGTTTCTTCTAACTCAATTCCTGTCAAGTTTTTCATCCAGTCTAAAATTTCACCTTCAAATATTTTTCTAATTGCGTTGACATAAGGCACATTCAGGTTTTTAAAATTATCAGACTAAAAATATGTTTTAGACAAATGTATAAGTTATAATTTTGGAGGTTTTACCTGACTAAATTTATATAAATCGTTATTTTTGTAAGTGAAGTCAATATCCGACAGTTCTTCTTTTAATCTTCTTAAAAAATTATCATTATCTAAAAAATTCGGCAGACAGCAATGATGAAAAGGTTCATGGGACGCTGACCATTTAAGTTGTTCATCTGAAAGTTACAACAAATTTTTTTTTTAAGTTTCTTAAAGCAATTTAATTAACTTTTTAATTTTACCGTTATACGATGAACGCTTGTCTTTAAAAGAATCACTGCATAACTTCAAGAACTTCTCACTTGTGTACGCTGAACTAATTTTTAGCTGTTCTATTTCAGTTTTCACTGTTTTTCGTTTAATTACCGACCCATTGGAATCATGCGACGTTTTTCTTTTGGAGGACGCCATGTTGGTATTAAGCCTTCTAGTGATAAAAAGGAGCGTAAAATAATCAGTGACGTAGATACGTGTGTATGCCTTATAATAGGTCAGCAGTGTTAGTGATGCAATAACGACAGAAAGCAGTAAACGAAAAACCATCGCATCGTGTGTGCATCGTGTGAACAGCTCAAGCAGCAAAATCTTTTATACAGTCAAAATGGTAAATAAATGTTCAGTGAAAAATTAAACTTCTTAACATTATGTTTTCTTTATATATCTTAGTTACCTTTATCATTACTTCGAACGGCACAGAACCATCCTATGGTAAAATACGAAACATTTTTCAAGTTTGAACCAAAAGTGCATTTACATTTCTAATTTCAGCTTGTTGAATTAAAAAATGGGGAAACATTCAACGGTCATTTGGTCAATTGTGATAATTGGATGAATATTAATTTACGAGAAGTTATTTGCACGAGTCGAGTAAGTCAAACTGTAATGATGAGTTTCAAGAATTTGATTTACTCCTTACTCTCCCTAGGACGGCGACAAATTTTGGCGAATGCCGGAATGTTACATCCGTGGAAGCACAATAAAATATTTACGAATCCCAGACGAAGTTATCGATATGGTTAGAGAAGAAGTTCTGTCTAAAGGACGTGGAAGAGGAGGAGTGCAAAGAGGTGGTGGAGGAAGAAATGCACCAAGAGGCGGCTTCGGAGGACGAGGACGTGGTTGGGGTCTGAATAGAGGAGGAGGCGGCGGCGGCGGTGGCGCGAGTTCAGGTCAACCAAAGAAAGCAAAAGGCAAATAGTTTTTTGATTTAATTAGTCATAAGAAATGTTTTTGTTATTCTCACGTACAAATCTGTGAACGGTTTAAAAAAAACCAAACCTTTTAAATTTGCATTATTCATTTTATTTTCATTCTAAAATACTCCATTGCTATTTAAGTCACAATTATGTAAAAGATTTTTTTGTTTCCAGGATGAATTTTGTCATTCTTCCCCATTTTTTTTTATCAAAGAATTACGTTAAATATTTACAATTGTTTAAATAGTTTAACAGTATTTTTCCCACAATGCATAGCAAAATGTTTACAAGTCAAGCTCATTATATATGCCAAGAAATGAAGAAAAGAATTTCGTGCGCATATAAATTGAGGTCAGAGTTTAATTTGTGCTGATTGTCCATTGAAGAATTACGTAAAACTTACGCAATTGGAGTGAAATAAAACTTTCCTATTCAATTGTAATGCTTTATGGTGGGGCGGTTTCAGGCGATTTTAAAAAATTGCATTTAAAGTGACTGGACTTGTTTTGAAAAATTAGTTATAAAAAACTTGGATAATGCAGCGTAAAGCAATTTACAATTCTTTCTTTTAAACATCTTCCACGAATCTCATTGTTTGGTAATCTGGTTGTATTGTAATCAAATTACTTTCAAGGTCGTTATTTAAAAGCCTTTCGTAACCGTGATTAGGTGGATACCAAGCGAGATCGTCTTCCTGAGAAAGAAATTTAAATAACTCATCTCTTATTTTTTAATTATATTTAAATTCTACAAAAAAAATGAGGGGAAAAAAATTAAAAAAAGAATCACAGATGCGTTACGACAACCATAAAAATTAATATAAGCATAAAGTATATAAAAAAATTAATTTCAAAGTTTCACAAGCTCAAAATAGCAAATCAGAAAAAAAAATGTGTTGGAAACGTTATGAATTCAAGCTGACACTTTTAATCATGCGTTCTTATTAAAAAAAAAAAAATTCAAAATGTCCCATAACTCACCAACATATTTTTTAAGCGAGTTTTAATCTTTGAATCAAAATAACAAATATAAAATTGAAAAAAAAATGAACACGATATAAAAGAAAGAAAAAAAGCAAACAGTGCGCATACCACTTGACAGCAAAATGTAAATCAAAAATTCAAAAAAAAAAAAGGGACAGGCACTTATAAAAGCGGTGTATTAAACTACACCGTTGATTCCTTATTGATAACCTCGGTTTGATCCCTGTAAATGGACCTAACATTAGTAACCGGACTTGCAGGCGGTGATATATTCGCTTGAAGAACCTCTTCATCCTCCGTATGAATTCCCACTTGATAAGCAACAACAGAAGCGTGATCTAATTTTCCAGGAACCATTGCCAACTTTTCACATAACCGTCGTCTCCTATTCCGTTGTTCCGTTTGACTAAACCCGTTATCATCCGAATACAAATCCGGATCCTCTAGAATTCGTCTCTTTGCTACAGTCAATTTAGTGGAAAAATCCATTAATTTCTCGCATAGTTCTTTAGCATTAGTGACTGGTTCATCGCCAATTGTAACACCATTTTGCAATAAATCTTCCAGACGGAGCAGCGTGAGTTCATGTCGTTGATAAGCTTCGACAAATGGCAGGTGACTCGTTCCGTTATTAGCGGGAGTTTCCTCGATCAATGATTGAGGCACGACGGATCTTTTTCTCCTTGCGAGACTGTCTTCACCCGATTGGAGAGAATCTTTGGCGATTGCGAATTTGCCCACGACGGGGTCGAAGTTGTCTGATATACCGTCGCTTGTTAAGAATACGATATCACCCTCTTCGACTACGGTCATCGAACACGTCAGATTATTCAACTCTGGGTTTGGACCGTCGACGGGGCCGAGAGCGCCGAGTGCGTCACGCATGTCTCGCATGGAGTAAATGTCGTGGGAACCTGAAAATGTGTTAATTGGATTGTAATTTTGATTCAAAAGATGCTTTTATAGTTATAGTTTAACTCAATTGCTTTAATTAATATAATTACAAGTTAAAATTTTACCTTCAGTCACTTCCCGAACTCCATATTCCTGACTGTACACAAAAGCAAGGCTATCGCCAACGTTACAAGTGCAGACAACAAATTTTTCAGAATCACGAAGAGGACATATAAGAGCGACGCAAAGTGTTGTTAGGAACCCGTCTTCCTGTAGAATTAAGTTGTGAGCTGCAAACATGGAGCGTAAAAGGGCAAGAAAAATATCCTGTGTGGGAGAAAAAAAAAGTAATTTCATTTGTCCTAATTCCACAACGTGTAATTAAAAAAAGATTAACTCACAGCGGTGTTTTCGATAGTGTAAATAGTGTTTTCACTGAAAACTGTTTTATTGAGGTAATCAACACATCCGTGGACGGCACAGCGAGCAGCCAAGCATGATCGTTCACCCCAATTGACACCGTCGGCTAATACGAGAATGGCACTATTTTCGCGGGCACATATGGCAAATGAATCGGCAATAGGTTCACCTGTAAAGCCACAAATAATTAGTAAATAAATTTATCGAAAGTGAAATAATTTCGTTTTTCTAACCAGCTTTTTCCATGGTGATTGGATGTCGTTCGTACAAAGTGGTGGCAGCACCAAAAGCAGTATTATGTGACCTGTTCCAGTTTTTAACACCAGCAATATCCATATTATCACTATCTTTGAAGTAATGATCATCACCCAAATTCGAATTGTTACTGTCTAAAAGAAAAGAAAAAAAATGAAAATATGAAGGAAAAGTTATGAAATTATTTTTCTTACCTTCATACATGTATTGAAAATTCTTTTCATGGACGAGATTGTAATCTTCAGCAATAGAGGTCTTCCTATTGCCACTGCTCGAATTGGACGGCCTTTGAATTGGCACTGGTGCAGTGTTTTTACGAGCGGGAGTTTCGAGAAATTCCTCCAAATCCTCTTGCTGCGCCAATCTGGCTTGCCTTCTTCCCAATAGTTCTTCATTGAGATAGTCGATTCCATCGTTGTACAACTCGCCATTACGTTGATCTCTATTGACACTTGTGAGTCCTCCTTGAGGCCCTGTGTACGCGGCATAAACTCTGGGCTTGAGGAGGCTTATTTTCCTGACAGGCAAATCTTTATGACTTCTACTATACAGGATTTCGGGATGGATTTTTTTCACTTCTCTACAAATATAAAACAAAAAAAGTTAATTAAGTCATTTAATATTGCATGAAATTTCTTGATCATCAGTTAAGGTTTTATAAGGAAAGTAGTGAATCACAAGGCGCAGCTGTTAGTGAGATGAGGAAGCCGAACCAATGATGGAGAAAACTCAACATCCTGTGTCTGATGATACCAAGACTTGATTCAGCTGTGTCAAGAAGGAAAAAAATGAGTAAGGAAATTGGTAATAAAAAATGGAATTAATACGTCTTGTTTTCGTTTCGAAGAAATGAATAATTTTATTCATCTTTAAAATGTCATTCATCCATTAGTACCGTTAGGCATTCCGTAGCACAATGACGCAATAATGAAAATTACGTCATGATTTATGGTTTTTATAAATGGCGGCGGCTGGTTTGAAAATCTCGAAGAACAAAAGGTAAGAAAATATCAAATGTTATTAGATTTCACGGTGTAATTTAATTCTATCCATTGTCTTTTTATGATGAAAGGGTTTATTTAAGAGTAGTCTATAAATATATTGCTTGAGTTATCAGAACGAGTTCAAAATTGATCACAATTGAATGTGACAAACAACGGTGGGAGTTAAAATGACATACGCGGTCGTTGATCCCAGATCCTCCGCCCTTAACGAATCGTAATACAGGAACTAACGGCAAACTATATTTTAAATCACATCACAAACACATTAAATTAACGTCTTAAAAACCAACCGTTTACATTTGATCCCATAAACTCAAGTTCCATTCCATTTGTTCAATATTTACTTTTCCAGTAGGATTGTAATGAATCCCTTTCTCATAACCAATAGCTATTTATACACGAAATAATGAACTCTTCAAAAGCTTTATTAACATCTCATTCCACTGTAGTAATGACCACATTTAGGTTGCTATGGTTCCATCTCATTTACTTGTCGACTGAGCAATTAATAAATGACGCTTGACCTTCGTGAAATTTTCACTTCATAAATAGACAATTTTCGAGTCTGTCAGCTTTAAAAAAAACTGGGAAAGCACTACAAAATTATTTCACGCAAGAAGGAAGATATTAAAAAGTAAATAGTATCAATTAATTTCAAGCGGATATAAAAATACATTGAAATTAAATAGTCCAATAGGGAGTCCAAGGATTGTTTTTTTAAACACAATCTAAAGCCAAGTCTTTATTTTTAACCCTCTATGAACACAAAAGAAAACTAACAGTGCGTGTTCTTTGAACACAAAACGCCATCTGCTACCAAATCTAAACCAGGAAATCCTTTTTTGGGAGAGTGAGAAAATAAAATTCGTCCCTGTATGTAGAAATGTGTTTAAATAATTCGTTCAAGTGGCGTATAAAAGGAATTTAATTTATAGGTATTGAAATCGTGGTGGTTCGATCATTGACGTCAGAGGAGGAGGAGGCCTTGGCTTGGCAAGGACGAATCTTCACCGGATTCAGGTCGTGGACGAGGAAATTTTTATTTTTAAATAAATACATAAAAAATGTTTGGTTTCAGGGTCAGCAGTTTAATTCAATTGTCTGGGTGGGGTTTGTTTGTTGAATAGTAATAAGAAAAAATGCGGAAAGGGACAAGTAGGTTGATAGTATGTGGCAGCTTGTACGTGAATTGGGTTTGAAGAGTTCTCTATTGCATAAGATTAGGTTTGGCTCTCATTGTGTCAAGTTTCCCCACAATTGATTTTGGATGAAGGGGCACATGATTGAATTATGATTGACACTTATTTTGGTCTTTTGTAATCCGGAAAACCCATTAGTGAATTAAAAGTGCAGGTTTTTAATATAATTGGATTTTTAAACTAGAGAATCATGAATAACTTCAGTAATGGTATGCACTACATTTTGAATTAAAGTTTATTGGGAGATGGGATGATCTGAATACACTTTATAAAGCAGTTGGGTCTCCAGTGTCTGCGTATACTTCATAAAGCGAGTGAAGCATGTCTGACTTTCTACCTCCATGTGGTCCCCCTGGGTTGCTCTTGGAGGTCTAAAGGTTGTAATTCTGGTTGATTTTGTGATTTAGAACTGGTTATGAAGTTTTTGTCGTTGCCTGGTTTGCGCTGTATTTGCTGTAGTGTGCTTTATGTAAGCCTAGTTTTTTTTTT
The DNA here is from genome assembly GCA_034686365.1 of Pachymerium ferrugineum. Lineage (NCBI taxonomy): Eukaryota > Metazoa > Arthropoda > Chilopoda > Geophilomorpha > Geophilidae > Pachymerium > Pachymerium ferrugineum. Next base: position 375 of record JAQGAS010001199.1, on the reverse strand, counting down.
AGGTTTGGTTTTGTTTGACTGGTTCTCGCCGCATATGATTTTAGTAGTTGCTGGCAACGTTAGGGTTTCATCTTCTGTCTGTTGGCCTCCTTGAGGAAGCAAGATGGAAACTCTGGTTTAATAGTTTTAAGTTATTAGTTTTAGTGGTTGTGATTTTAAGATAAGGTATTGTCCTGTTGCGTACAATAACTCTCTTTATCTTGGGCAGTTTTAAAGCTTCCATTAAATTCTTGTACTTAATACATCTGCTAGTAGAATATGTACCGTAGTCGCAATGGGGCGATGTAGTTCTAATAATTGCCGCAGTTCTAACAATGGTGGCGCGTCGGTACTGCCAGGTGGAACCGGAAATAAATCCACCTGGCAGTACCGACG
>JAQGAS010001198.1:0-23745 GCA_034686365.1 Pachymerium ferrugineum | reverse complement strand
ACACTAGTGATCAACAAATTATACAAATTTGGAAGAGCATTGAAAATTGCTCATTGCAGTCATGCTGTTTTAGTCAACTGTAAGATTACCACATTTAGAACATTTATTCTCAACTTATTTGAAGCTGCATGGTGTTTATACAATCAGCTTGAAAGTGTGAAGAATTTTGTTTAAAAGGAACAACTAGCAGGCCTTGTCCAACTAAAAGATCAGGATGTCAAGGAAGTCCGAAATATAACATATGCAAAGAACAAATTAAACTTTTGAGACAAGTGGGCTTGTGAGTAGCAGAGATTGTGTTACTCTAAACTCCTTGAGAGGAAGAGTTCAGGGTACAAAAGATGAGTGACGTCATTCTATTTTCAAAAATTATTCTTGAAATTTGGGTGGACTTACCCATCTTCAGCTAAATGCCCCTTAATAGAAATTTCCACAGAGTCAAGAAAATATATTTCCATGAAAAAAATTTATAGCTACAGAAAAAATATATTCATGGAAAAAAATATATTTCCATAAAAAATTTATATCCATAGAAAAAATATATTTCAAAAGAGAACATATATATCTACAGAAAAAATATATTTCCATGGAAAAAATATATATCTATGCGAAAAAAAAAATATATTCTTGTACCACAATTATGAAACAAGCGGCGCCTCATAAATAAATGACTAAAAAATGGTCAAATTTTTTTATTATGGCAGCTGAAGTCTGGTATTGAGGCGTTTAGTTATCTAAATTACCAATAAACTTTATTGAAATTAAAAACACAGCTGAAAAACTACAGGGTTACTGCAGTTTTTTAAGCTGAAAAATTGAATACAGTTTAAAGATACATTATATGTATATGATGTCACTTGTGGTTTCAAACAACTCCATTGGTTTCAATAGATGGTGTAAAGAATACTTCTCTTCTCACTTCTAGCCATAAACTTTTTGTAAAGGAAAACAAGATAGAGGACAACAACTGATACAACTATAGCAGAAATTGAAATTGCAGCAATCTCATTCAAAGATACCCAATTTTCTTCCATAATTTCATCATTAATTGTAGAGTTTACAACTGCAGTTGTAACATCAGTGGCCAGTTGTTCCACAGTTGATTCAGTATACACATCTGTCGTTTCTTCTACTCTTGAATTAGTTGCTGTCACATCTTTTATAATTTTTGGTTCTACAGCAATGGTTTTATTAAATAATTCTTCAAGTCCATCTTTTTGTAACTCTCGAATAAGATGCGTTACCTCTTTGTCATTGAACAAATTATACTCAACCCAATTCTTATCAACTGAAGGCGCATAATAGAAAGCGAAATAAGGACGCAGGATGATCCTTACTTGACCTGAGAATTGATCAACTTCCGGTTTATGACGTCTTCCAGGTGAAGTGATAGGCGGGAACACAAGTTCTTTGCTCAGAAGTCATCTCCATCACGTCTATTACAATATTTGGTTCTACAGCAATGGTTTTATTAAATAATTCTTCAAGTCCATCTTATTGTAACTTTCGAATAGGAATGATAGTACACCACTCCTATGTGGTTTTTGCATACACCATTATATAATAATTATATCATTGGGGTTTGGTAAGACCGTATACCTTGCCTATAGAGTTGAGGATTACACCATATGCACATGATGTGGAACCTTACTTTTTCCAGTAATAGTATAAGGTAGCACGTTTAGGGATTTGCAAACAGCGACACTGATTTTACCTATTTTGGGTTTGCATGTAAACTCTTTTCTAAGAGTGTATTGAAATACACTGGAATTAAAAGGTAAAAGAATATAGTTATAAAATTTGTCTTGAACACGTAGACAGGGCCGGTTCTAGGCACAGGCGAACTAGGCGACCGCCTAGGGCCGCCAATTGCTAGGGGCCGCCAATTGTGAAAAAAAAAAAAAAATATATATATAAAACAAAAAATTTTTTTTTTTTTTTTTTTTTTTTTGGAATTTTGGCCAAGATATGAATTTTAATCCCTCACTCCTTCCTTCCCCTATAAGTAACGTCACGATTAGTCACCCGTAAAAAATTAGGGGGGGGGGGGCCGCTAATTGAACTTCGCCTAGGGCCGCCAAATCCCTTGAGCCGGCCCTGCACGTAGACGTCCAAAAATTTCCTTCTATCGATTAAAACCACTTTTTGCATAAAAAGAAGAACATCGAAGTTCTATGGTTCTTAATGATTTTCATTTGGCAGGTTTGCGTGCTTATCATGCACAAGATAAATGAGAGATATCGTTTTAAGTGTGCCTCACCAATAATCTTTTTTTTTCTTTCATTGCAAGCAGTTAAAGATGCGATTTGAGTTATTGGTTGTTTGGGTTTCAATAAAAATGAGCTCTTGATCATTAAAATGGGAAATAAGTTTTATAGGTAAAATATTGGGGCGTGAAATTGTGGCTTATTAAATAGTTTAATAACCCGCTTTAAACTTGTAAGAGGTATTGTGGTCAGGAAATTGTTAGATATGTTAATTATTTGAAATGGTAAACAATTTAGTGGTTAAATCTCATCTATTGTTGGTTCTATAGATTTATTACCTAACCACTTTTTGTTTATGCATGAATCGTCAAAGCGTACTTTACTGTATCTCTTTCTCTGTGTCTGTGAACAAACTAAACAAATGTGATTTTTTTTTCTATTTTTAGAGCCTCGTATTATCCTAAGTCCGTCCAATACGACAGTAGTGGCAGGCGATTCCTTGTCCTTTAATTGCACGGTGGACGGCGATCCAATGCCGCGTGTTACTTGGCAGAAGCATAGATCACGACTCCTGACCCATGAAGTAAGGAATGGCCAGCTGTTTCTAAATGCCGTCACCAAACAACATGAAGGACTCTACCGCTGTGTCGCTAAAAGTTCCCGAGGAGTACATCATTCAGAGTATTTTTTCATCAAAGTACAAGGTAAAAATTTATTTCATATTTGTTTAGTGCATACTAGAATAGTACCCAGAAAAAAAATTTGCAAAAATTTGCAAAAAAAATTTATTCAAGTAATTGGCCACTTTGTTTTATAAAAATTTTGCAAAATTTTACATATTATGCAAAAATGATACAAAATTGTTACATATAATGCAAAACTTTTGCAAAAAAAAATCTTTGGTGTAAATCACTGAAAGATTCAGTGTAATTGCTACAGATTAACACACAAAAGGATAGTCAAAATTATATTTCGACATCAAAATAAGAAGCTGTGAGTACAGACCTTTCCACATTTCTTCATTAGCATAATCAATTATTCATCTACCTAGGTAAACAACTTTCAAATGAAATTAAATCAAAACCTTCCCCCTTTTTGTTTTATTACTGATTTTTCTCGTTTCTTTAGTCCCAAGAGTCACCTCCTTTTCCTCTCATCTTCAATTCTATTCTTGATTGGATGCAGATTGTCACCACGGGCAATAACCCTTTCTCCAATCACCAATCGCCAAATTTTTCTCTACCGTTCAACAAAATAGCAAAAAAACTCTCTAAACCCCGCATTGTTTTTTTTTTTCTGTTAAAGAGCTCCACTGAGAAACAAAAAAAGAAGAAATAAAAGTGACTTTTTTCCCTCCCTTCTCTCATCAGGCTTCAGTTTATCTATGATCGCCATTTTGCAGTAAGGTGATGGAGCGCTGTAATCTGGCAGCCATTACCCCAAAGTTATAAAACGGGAAAATAACTGAAAATCGTTATGCCCGTTTATCTCGGTTGTCTGATAGTATAGTGGCGGCATTGAAAGTCTTTTTTTTTTTGTTGCTAAACCATTTCCAATGCGCGATGTCAAATGAATCTGAAAGTTTACTTTAAAAAATTTCAGGCTTTGCCCATTATTTACTCTTAAAATTGGATTGAAAAATTAGAATTTGGCGAAAAATTTTCCATTTGACGAATCTGTTGGTTAATGGTTGCAAGTATTGCCTACATTTGACATTATTATTAAAAAATTTATAAAAAATAAATTTCATTATATGTTGCTTATAGTTTTTTGACTGCTATAATTAGACTTCAGATTTGCCACTTATTAATTTTTAATTGGCCAAAGTAAAAGATTAATTTTTGTAGTAGAAATAATGAGAGGAAATTAAGGCAGATAGAAAAACATAAGAGGAATAAAATTTCAATTAAGGCTGAGATTAATTACTTTCTTTTGTCAGTTGATGTGTTTACCTGTGGTGTTTAAGGGCGCCACGTTTGATGAGTCAAGTGGAAGTTGTGGTATCAGTGAAGTTAAATCATTTACGCTAATGGACCTGGAGATAAATAAATTCAAATGCTTGGATGCATTCAAATTGCAATTCTTATAACAGAATGTTGCGGACAACCACAGAGCGTCCTCTGCTTCTAGCACAAATGTTTATACCATTCAGGGAGTAATAAGTTTAATGATAGCCGCCATTTTTAGAATGCAGGATATATCTATAGCGTATAACCATTAGAATAGCTCTTCGCCTTTAAATCTGATCTGATTCCATATTATTATTACTATGATGCAACTTTCTATTCGTCAGTTTCCAGAAAAAGGAAGTTTCTGAATGTTTCAGAGCCATCCAGCAATAAATTATAGCAAAAAATGACTCTTTAGCAGGAAGTGGTGCTCTTGAACTGCATAGAAATTTTTGTAAAAGAAAAACTTAATATATGTGACCGTCCCATTTCTCCAATGGATTTAGCCTACTAGTTCAAGGAAGTAATTTGGACTCTTCAGGCCTTCAAAATGTTATTTGTAGCACTTTAGTCTCTTAAATTTCAATCTAGACACAAAAATAAGGCTCCATTAATTACAAAAGGGTGTATCGGAGAAGTAACTGGCAGGCATTAACCACAGCAAAAACGTCATTGTCCAGTAGGTGCATGCCCGCAACAAAAGAGTGCAATGTTCGAACAGTGTTTGCTATTGTTTGAGAGAGAAGTGCACGTTTTTACTGTAGCATCCTCTCTCAAACATAACAATAGACAATTAAAAAAAGTTTCGAGAAAATCTGAGGTGGGGGCTTGGGACCCTCCCCTTGTCAGTCACTAGTTACAAAAACCACAGATAAAAAACTACCAAAACTAATAAAACAGCTTAATTAAAAAAATAAAAAACGAGGCTTAACGTTGTTAGCAGGTTGTATGTTATGTCAGGACTGTATAAATTATATTCAACTTCAAAAAAAAAAAAATCGAAGGCTTGTAAATGAAGAAATTGTGATTCGGCAATAAACTTCCGCCCTGTCAGCATTCTGATTTCTATTAACTAACTCGGAAGACAAAGTGCCTTCTGAGAATCATTGACATCATTGTAATTACGTTGGTACACATCCTCCCTAGAAAACTGAAAATACCAAGGGAACATTATATTCTAATCTGGAACTCGAACTGAAGAATTGTGAAAAGGCCACATCTTAAATGTTAATGCAAGATTAATTACTCTTACATTGGCCATTCCTGGCTAAGAACCAACTCGAAGTTCAAAGTTTGTTTTTGGAAAGAAACCAAAATTGTAACTTTCATTTTTTTTTTAAATTTTTTAATTGTAAATTATTTACACATTTGTCAAAACTGACCAAAACACTATTATTACGTAACATGAAATTCTGAAATCGATTCTGGCTAATAATTGCACCTGCTTCTATTGTGAATCTCTTTCCAAACTCGTTCTTTAATACATAGAATCAATTGTTTGTGCATGTAGAAGATAGCCTAATGACGAGGACAAAAGAAAGAAATTAAATTCAGTCAGCCAGTAACTGAAAACCCATTTAAAGGATATTTTTGGAAATTGCTTCTGAGCACTTCAATTCCCACAAGTATAACATTTAGTAGCACCTGCATCTCAACAGAATTTCTGTCAATTTTGTTATAAGACCAAATAAAAATAATATTCAATAAAAGTATGATTCAAAAGATAATAACTGACACTTTGGGACCAGCCTGCAAAAAAAGTGGTAGCTATCTACACAGAGATACGCCATATGACTAGAAAAGCAGAATTATTGAGTGGTATACAATTTCTGCTAATTCAAAAGGATGTGTAGACCTTGGTGACGACAAACCTCATTTCTCGTTCTCTTTCTATATCAGATAAATTTTAATAAGGTCTAACGTTCTGGTGTAACAATTAGCAATTCATCAATAGAGCAGTGGATTAATAATGTACCCAATTCAAGGGGCAGACCTCATGAGGCTGTTGTATTAATCTTGATGTTAAAATATTGATGTTGTAAGTAACTTATCATCTTCACTAGTATATACTTAACAAAAGACAAACACCCTCTATCGATGAACAGAAAAACTTCAACTAAAAACAACATAATTTATATTTTCTTGGTATTGTAATAAGATTGCAATTGGATCTTTTGAGGATCTCCGAACTTTGCGCATCTTAAACAGTTGGTTTACAGTCCTTTTTTCACCTTTTTCTATTCTATCTTGTAAGGGTGCACTAATAGATATCGGTTGTGGGTGCTCTTGCCTCACTGTTTGTAAAGTTTTGCAGTTTGTTTCAGGTGCTGATTTGCTATTTATAATTTATTTTTTTGCAGATTCAAGTTTTTTGATGTGGTTTGAATTTTAGTACTGCTCGAATTTATGCTGTTTCTTTTGTTGAATCTGGTATTTGTGTTCATCACAAAACAAAAACTCATATTAAGTTGTATACAAAAAAATTTAATATCTCCAATTCTAATGTAAAATTTCTACATTTGGATGTAGAAATAATAATGTAACAACATTTATTTTCGCAAAACAAAATGTAAATGAATTAACCTTCTAAAACAGCAGACCTTTCTATTTATTTCAAAATGTTCTCTGTTATACATTTGATCTCACAAGTAACAAACTAATGGAATTTGTAGCCCCCTCGCCTTTTTTTCTGTTAGAAATCTCATAATCCCACTGCTCTCTTAGCATTGCCCCACTCCTCATCTCCAATTTTTATGCTTCAGCTTATTTCTTTATTTTTTCATTCCATTCTTATTGTCTTTTTGTATTCCCGCGGTGAAATTTTATTATCTTCTTTTATTTTCCTTTTTTCATTCTGTTATTTTTTTCTGTCTTGTTTAATTTGTTCTCCTGTTTTGCTCAATTGACATTACCATGAAAAAGGAACAAAGAAATATAAATAGATTTTTTTTTCTTGTTTGTGCAACTTTTTTGTGGTGTCTGTAATCCAGTGATGAAAAAAAAAAAAAAATAGAGCGCAGGTGTTGTTAATGTGTCTGAGCCGAAATAAGGGAAACGTATGTGTAACTGCAGTTGAAAGAAACTAGCAAATATCAGAGTGGGTAATCATTAAACATTTTTGATTAAGATTGTGACTTGATTAGAATAAAAATGTTAGGAAACGTTTGTTATGGGTAACATAACAGTTATTTTTGAAAGATTTTAGAAAAATCAATAAAACTCATCATGTTGAAGGCTTGTTCTGTTAAGAGAGTCGATAATCTCTTTACAGCTCGTCATGTGATGGAATAGAAAAGAAGTAGAAAAATAGTAGAATAAATGAATAGACAAATGGAAAGAGGGAATCGGTTTAATACCGCAACCTACTCCAAATAGTAAATCGGTCATAGACTGAGGTTTCTAAGACTAGTTAAGTCGACTTAAGGTCGGTTAAACTGCTAAACTGACCTGACAATAGTCTCTTGTAACCCCTTAAATCGGTTTATAAATCGACGTATCAGTTCGAGTCGACGTAAATTGTCAAACCGTTTGCGTACACCGGTCACAGTACCGTGTAACCACATTTAAAGGGACAGGCAAACCCTGAGACAAATTGATTTTATCTGAAACATTATATAGAAATAATAGTTTGAGTCGCTAGCCAAATGTCGTACTAACGTTCTTTGATTAAAAACTAAAAACGAAATCATTCCGAACTATTTATTTGGCGGATGATTAATAAAGCGGGAGTGAATTCAAGAATACAATAGAACAGCTGGCAAAATATTGAAGATAAAATACGGGAAGAAGACATAACTTACCTTTTCTTCCATTGCACCCTCATGCTAGAAAGCTTATGTTTTATACAATTTAATCCCAAAGTTACGTGGCTAAATTTCGTGTTTTAGCAATATTTTCCCAAACACAGGCATGACGTATGAGACGACACTAACAAAGAGATGTGACGTATGAGACAACTTCTAACGATGCTGTTACCGTCGTCTAAAATTTGTAGTTTTGGGGGAGACCCGCCCCCTTTTAAGGTGTTTGTAACACGGAGGTCTATATAGTAACAACTTATGTACACCGTTTCGGATGTTTTCTGTTACCTTTATTTAGTGCAGTGTTTGAAATGCGAGTACACCTAAAGACATCTTTGCTTTTAGTGTATACACCATTAGTTTGACTTCATGCACCCTATTTGTAGATCCAACATACCTCCTGAACAAGTGTTTTATATGCAGAGTCTACGTCCTCTGGAAGGGAGTTGTAATTATCCCTGGTGCTAGCCGCCCACTTGACTTGATAGCTGCACAAAGCGACACACTCGCCATAAACATAACTACTTCTACAAACATGATGCACCCAACCTGACCCTCAATGTCACCCCTATAAGCTTTCCTCTAAAATTTCAATCGCTTTGCAAAATAGTATTTTCCAACCTATTTCATCGGCAAAAGTACTTTTTCCTAAAGTGAACCGGAAGTGACGTTTTTTCTCATGCGCAGTATTGACCCGATTGGTTTCACGCAGTTCGTGCCAAGTGGGCAGCCAGCATGAAGAGAGGTGCTATTATAACATCTTTCATCACGGTATATCAGTGTACTTGTTTGTTGTGTGTCCCACACACCCAAGTACAATAATCCAAACACATGTCTGATTTAGAAATTTTGAAAACCTATTACTATTAGTTATATGTCATAAATCCTTGTAATTGAAAATCGTAAAACACGCACGTATTAACAAAACCGGTACATTACCTTCAACAAAACTTCGTCTAGAATATAAAACTGCACTTTGGGAGGAAGTGCAAAGCCATGAAGCAAATTATTTTTATGGTTTGTCGCTGGAGCAAGTTTATGAAATTTTCTTTTACGAGTACGAGATTGGTGTAAGGTTTTATTCCGTTGAATAATTGAAAATGAGCAAGTCGGAGGGGAAGAGATATGACTGCTGGCACATGATTGGCTATTTTTCGAGATGCACTAAAGTGGCCCTGAGGCTGCACCAAGAATCAATAAGAATTTTATTTGGTGTACTGCTGTTTGTGCATGTGACATTTCCCATCCTAGCTGGCACTTTGTTCTTTTTTTTTTTTTATAAAGGGAAGTTTATAACCCTTTGCCCTTGTTGTTGTGTCAGGGAAAAAGCTCGTTACCTGCCAACGTTTGGCAAATATAACAAGAATCAATTGGCCTTTCTCGTCAAGTTAAGCGCATAAATTGGCTCATCAACACAGACGCTAATTGACAGGTGACTGGCAGCGGAAGGAGAACCAATTGCATTTATGATGGGCCGGTTCAATTAGTGGCATGACATTTTTATGACTGTATATTTTCGATTGAGAGAATAATGTTTAAACTAGGCATCAGCATAGGGAATTTGGCAATTTTTTTTTATGGAAATAGGATATGAATTTTTATTATTTTTGTTTTGTTAACAACAAAAATGCTGTCAAATAACACTGTTCAAGGTAGTTGATTTTTAATTTGAGCCTATAATTATTGTTTATGCAACACGGTGTTACTCATCATGAAGTAAAAAAAAGAAATTCAAGAGATGGCAGAGTGACATCTAGTGACAATGGTGCAAAGTCATATACTAATGTGTAATACATGGTGTAACCCAGGGTATATTTTAGGTCTTTTTGCCTGAGTTACATTTTCACAAATAAAATAAAACATTTAAATCAAAAATATTTAAAATGATCCCTAGAGTCAACGTGTAAAACCATTATAATGAATGTGTGAAATCATTTATTTAACATTGATTAGCAGCAAATGAAAACAAAATCTCAAAGAGCAGACAGTCGACTAAACCTTCTATCCCCGGAAGATGTGAGTTGACCCTTGGAAAATCGTTATTCTACCCCTTTAAGGTGGCATGACAGGAGAATGCACTTCAAAGACAACTTTACAGATATATTACTTCAAGCTCAACTAGCACGAACTTGCCAATTGCAGCCATTCCATGGTTAAGGATATGTGTCAGGGGTAGCACTTTTTCTCTACATTTTTTTGTTAAGTAATCAAACTGAATGGGAAATGATTAGTAACTTGTTTTGGCCGAAATCCAAGAAATGGGAAATCTGATTTGCCCAAGAGATTGAAAAGTTCTCATTTCTACATGGAGTGATTAACATGCAAAGAACAAAACCTTGCTCCAACAGCTTGTTTGGCAGTTTACACGTTTTGGTACAAAAAAAAAAAAAAGTGAAAAAAATTAATGTTCCTGATGGAACAACATATACAAAAATTTTACTTTGAATATTAATTTGTTTACTGTGTAGCTGAAACCATATTTCTTTGAAAAACATTACATATGACCTGCAAAGAAGACTATTTTCAATGTCAGATATTCTTAACTACTATGTAATAAGAAAGATTAAGTACAGCTGTGTTGATTTCGCAAGTGTTGGTCACCTGTTGTTTCTTAAACTGTGTCTAGTTTCCCTCGCAGCTGTCGTGTGCGTGAAACATGTTTCAGACTACTTGATTATGACTTGAAAGTCTGCTGCTGTTTGAAACTAAATATTTCTTTTAGAAGATAAATCCATGAATTATTTCTTTGATGACAAATATAGAGTTATAAACAACTTGCTTTCAATTGAGTTAATTGTCAAATACCAAAATTTATTGACATTAAAAAAGAAATGAGGTTTAACATCATCAATGACTTCTAGGGCCATACACTATAGATCAATACCATATCAATATAAAGTTATAATCAGGGTAAAATCAAACATGAAGAACAAAAACTAATAACTAAAAGCTATTAACCCTTAACTTTCATTCTCTTCCTCAAGGAGGCCAAAAAGAACCCAGGTCCGTATGGCGATAGAAAGTTATATATGCTTTACACAATCAACAATGGGGCGAAGTCGCTTCGGTAGTTCTAATAATGGCCGCAGTTCTAACAATGGTGGCGCATTGGTACTGTCAGGTAGATTTATTTCCGGTTCCACCTGGTAGTACCGACGCGCCACCATTGTTAGAACTGCGGCCATTATTAGAACTACATCGCCCCATTACTACTCACGCAATAGATTTGTATACAATACTAGTTTTTTTTTGTATGGTGAAAAACTTTCTTGCCTGCATTGTAATTTTGTATTTTTTAATACATATTATTTTTAAAAACAACTTTCTTGAAGCAAAAATCATCATATGCGCATAGTTGACACTAATGCAATTCACAAGACAGAGGAGGAGAACCACATATTGCACTATTAAGGGTTTCAATATCAATTCCCCTTCTCAATTCATGATGTGTGTAATTGACAGTGAGACGAAACTCAGACTGGACGTCACTCGTTGAATTTTACATTTCTGACACATTTATTTACTCCCCCGTCGAGTTTTATATACGGGAAAACACTCAAAATCAGTTGCGTAAATTAACCATAAAATACCGCAACACAAATTTCTAAAAATGAAAGAAGGAAAAAAAAAAAATGTCATGCACGAAATTCGTTGTTTGACGACCAGCATTCCCCCTTGAAGGAATCAATGAACGACGTAAAGAGAAAAAAAAATCCAAAAATCAAGTGACAAATTGATACAGTATTTTCTGTCTGCTTTCCATTAAAGCCAACAGCCTCTGGCTGAAAACTCGCCAAGAAAAAAAAGAGGAGAGCGTTTTCTGTCATCATAACGGTTTTCTTTGAATGGGGGAAGAAAGAAAAAAAATAATTCTCAAGAGGATCAAGTGGAGAAGGGCAATTGGAAATGCATATCGTATTTTCAGTCATTGTTTCCATGACAACATTGCCTGAGGTACAGCAGGAGAGGATTTTGGATGTCAGTATCCGAAGTGGACATCTGAGTACTAGATGATTTATTAATTCGTATGAATCGATTACTTGAAGCTGTTGGATTGGAAATAATATTTTGATGTTAGTGGGTTTACACAATCCTTCTGTTATGCTCAAAACTTCGTCTGCATTTACTACTGGCAACAATGGGGCGATGTAGTTCTAACAATGGCCGCAGTTCTAACAATGGTGGCGCGTCGGTATTGCCAGTTGGAACCGGAAATAAATCCATCTGGCAGTACCGACGCGCCACCATTGTTAGAACTGCGGCCATTATTAGAACTACCGAAGCGACATCGCCCCATTGTGGTGTATGTAAGACATTTGTAATTTAACAAAGCCTGCTACAAAATCTTATAAGATCATATTGAAAATTTTCCTATAAGAAATTGATACTTAAACATTCACCCAATCCGTAAACACTGGTCCTGAGTATTTCTAATGCTTATAAAATTTTCATTTAAAACATTCAAATCCTGTGTCGGAAGTAACTGAATTTTACATGCACATCTCAACAAATTTACTTAAAAGGCCACTCCTGAGGCCAATTGGGAATGAAACCCTTTCTGATCTCTCATGATTTAATCAAGCAAAGACCGGAGAAAGTCTACAGAGGGAGACTCCCTACGCATTTCCTTTGGTCCATTGATCAGTAATTAATTATTGATCGCTTGTTGCTGGCTTCTAAATTCGTTCACATTTTTTCTCTTCTCTCAAACACACTCTCCGCGTCTTTTACTCCCTATCAAAAACAGGCCGCTACCTCAATCTCGTTCCCTCAAACCTCCTGAAATACAATTCCCTCCGCTCTTCGCCACATAAACCCCACGTTAGTCGGGTAAATGCCGAGCGAACATAGTTGCACGTTAACCTTTTGTGCAGCGAGATGAAATTTGTAGAGGTTTGTGCTGAGCAAATTTTGAGACCGAGTTCAAGTTGTTGAGAGGTTATGGAATTCATCTTTCAAGACGTTGATAAGTTTGATAGAAAGAACTGGTATGAAAATTTAGGATTGCAGCCTAATATTATGTTTGGGTAAATTGATTAAGGCTGAATGTTGTTAATAGTACATCTTATGTGGATACATTTAATAATTCAAAAAGATGAATTGATGATTAAGTATAAACAAGGGTGAAAGTTTCGTAATACCCTTACAAAAAAAATTTGATCATATTTTAATCATATGATCAAATTTTTACCAAATTCAACTGGTGACTGGTGATTGCATCACATTGCATTGCGAGAAAAATGACTTTACTACTCAACGGCACTAGCTGCATTCAAATATTAAAGTAAACTGTGGCTTAGGTGAGTTTTACAACCAGTGACGTCACTTTTGTTAACTGATTTTTGCAGCGGATCATAACTAATGACGTCACACTTTGTTAAACTCATCTAAGCCACAGTTCAGTTTAATTTTTGAATGCAGCTACTGTCTAAGCCTGGGTATTGTTAGATGCATTGCAACAAATGGTCACCAGTTGGCAATACTATTTGGCAGTACATATCACATTTGGGTGTACATATCACATTTGGGTTTGGGCAAAGGCAGAAACACCAAAACGAGGGCTTGGAAAAAGAGTAACTGAGAAATTTAGTATTAACAAGAAAGAAAGAAAGAAAGAAAGAAGGAAGGAAATGAGGCTGCAGCTGTCAGGATATGTGATGGGACAACACTTATCAATACAAAGTTAAAATCAGTAAAAAATCGCACACAAAAGCGATAGCTACTAAAACTTTAATAATTAAAAGCTGTTAAACCAAAGCTTCCATCTCGCTTCATTAAGGGGCATTATGGGGTGATAGAAAATCAAACATGCTTTATTTGTTTCATAAAGTATGCTCAGTCAATAACAAAACCTGAGACCTAACTCTAAAGTATATTCAGCTCATCCCCTAACAAAGATAAGCAGTATGAGGTGGATGGGTAAAGAAATACATATTTATTTTGTCTTGTATCTCCAATGTTCATTTTGCTCTCTTACGCAGACTCTTACTGTAACTTTCACTCATTTGGGTAATTGAAACCCTAAAGTATTATAGATGTTATCAAGTAGGACAGGTCAGGAAACATTGTGCGGACACTTTTCTATCCCATCGAAAAAATGCAGTCTTTCAGTGCGCCAACTATGTAGTTTGTTTTGGAAGTACAAGTGGCTTAGCTTAGAATGTCTCTTTCATCAGCTTGTGGCAATTTGGCATGAGAAAAGTTGAACTCGGGGTAATTTTGTCTATGCTTACAATGTTAGACAAAGCCAAAATAATTAAATTGTAGAAAGAAGTTCTTTTTAATGGGTATCTAGAGTTTTAAAAGTTTCATGATAAATGACATTAAAAATCGAAATTTGTCATTTTTTTAAACTTGGCCAGATTGCAGAAATTGCCATAATCATACTGCCCTCTGGTGGCAACTATTAAAAAGCTCATGCGTTGTCATATTCACTTCGAAAGCCCTACATATTATATTGATGTTGTGGTGTTGTTCATTCGTGACGACTTTCTATACCAACGAGGGTATGATTAAAAATCCTGTTTACAATTTACTACGGATCAAATTATTAAAGGGGGTGTCTCACTATAAATATAAATATTGGGGGTGAAAGATAATAAAAAGTTCTACCTGCACCTACATCCGCGAGAGCTTACATTTTTTACAATGTAATCCCAAAGTTAACAAGTCGCTTTTTAGCAATTCTCAAATCTGAGCGTGACGTGTTATACGACGGTATGAGGCCCTAACTGTAACAATGCTGTGTTTTATAGCGTCGTATAACACGTCACATCAGATTTGGGAATTGCTAAACCCGAAATTTAGCCATGTAACTTTGGAATTAAGTTATAACTATGGAAGCTCTCACGATGTAGGTGCAATGGAAGAAAAGGTAGAACTTTTTACCGTCTATTTATATTTTTAGTGAGTCACTCCCTTTAACAGAAAGCACTCATGACATTTTCCTCGATAGTTGCAATTCAAATTTTCCAGGTAAATACTTTTATCAAACTTTATGATTGTTGTGTTATGCAAATGCCGAAACTTTATTTATGTTCAATTTACTTCACCATTATATTACTCTTAGGTACATGTATAATAACTTCTTTATTGTATCAGAATGTCATCGATTGAAGTCTCCACTAAAAACTCACTTACTAAATTCTTAATCGTACTTAAGTAATTAAAATGAAGTCGAAGACGATATTAAAAATTCATTTCTGACGATCTAAATTTCTTTCGACGGAAATTAAAAATTTGTTTATTCCTTATAAAAACGCTTTTCTAAATATTTCAAACATTTACTAATTAAGTTTTTATAATCGTAAGTCTAGGGCTTAAAGTTGTGGTAACGTTTATTATGCCTTGAAATTATGTTATAATGCCTGAAATTTGTTTACAATATATGAATTTGTCAGGCAGTTGATAAATTTAGCAGTTATCGTAGATTTTCAAGACTTAATTCTTCATTTTTATTTTATTGAACTTCAATTTATATACTGGATTCATTTATTACAAAATTCTTTCATATTCTTAATCAACCTTATACTTTTGTCAAACAATAAGTTAAAAGAGATTGTGCAGAGAGACTTAAACAAGAGCCCATGGTGAACCGATTTTACAAAACTTGTGTAAAATTTTAAAATTTTGCAAAATTTTTGTAATGACAAAATGGCCAAATTTTTTTACTGATTTTTTTTACTTGGCGAATTGTGTTGTAGTATAAGGGGGTGTGATGAGTTAGTACGCTTTCAAAAAAATTATTCCGTCTTAAAATAAATGTTTAGAAGAATGGGAGAAAGAGAATTTATGTAAATGAGAAAATGATGTAAAGCTTTAGATTTCTCATGTTTCTCTTCGTCTAGGGAGTGTTGGTTCGCAAGTTTTCCATATTAATCATTAATACATGTTGGAAGTTTATCTTGTAGGTGAATGTTTAAATTTTGGAATCCAAAAGTTATGGCAAATTATTCACTAATTTATTTGAAGCTAAAGTAAAAGATATTGGAAGGTAATTGTAAATACAGTACAATTTTACTGATAGATAAAGGGTATGGAAATGTAATAGATGAATTGTGCCCTCATGGTGGTTAGGATTCTGGTCTTTCGTCATGATGTTCCGGGTTCGGTTCCCACCTTGGACATGGAAAGTGCGTAATTAGTGGTCATGATATTTTTTCTTTCACGGCCCCACACCTCTCATTACGATGTGTGGATTATGTTTCTTAGTACCTTTCTACTTTGTGCAGGTATTGGTTTGGTTCTGGTTTCTCTTCCTGCCTTCTTCAAACTTCTTGAAGATTTTATTGGTCCTTCTGTCCTAATCACTTCCTTCTGTCTGTCATTGAAGACCTTCCGCGAAGCAAGTATAAACTGAGATTTATTTTTGTTATTAAATGCATGTATATCTTCAAATGGTGCATCTATATACAAAACTCATAGATTATGTTTCCATTGCTAGGTTGCAACAACAAGTGGTGTATTTGCTCACACCCAAAACAACATTACGTAATAATAATGGCGTCTAAAATTGTAAAATGGCTGAACTGACTATGCTCAGAAACTGTAAAAGATATGCTAGGAAAACATTAGAGGAAAGAAATTGGTAATCCGAAAAAGTGTGAAACTGTAGGAATTATCTAATAGAAATACTGGATGTGAATAATCTAAGGTGCTGCTAGTAGTACCATTTAAAAAAAAAAAACAATTTTGACATTTAAAGAGCACATTGAATTGTACAAATAAGTTTCGTTTTACATTTGATAATTATCATGACCACTATTGTATGATGGTTCTCTAAGAGTCAAATGATGATCAAAGAAGTGTTGAGATATCCTTGTTATCACGTAATGTTTCAAAAGCGATCTTGACATCAACTTTTGAAGGAGCTATAAATTTTCTTGAAGAACAAAAAAGCAATCTATACAAAGTTGTTAGCCATTTTCAATTGTGATTCCACTCATGTATAAACCCATCAATTCAATAGAAAATTGACAATTGCTGGTACATGAGATTTAACCTGGCAGCATTGACCGGTATTGGCAAAATTTTATATTGCTGAATGGATGATTTTTGATTTTCAAGTGAGCTGAATTTTGATTTACTTGTCTGTGTTGAGTGAAACAGGTTGATGAATCATTCAGAGAATTTTGTGAAAATTGAAAAGTTGAATGATAAATTGAATTTATTATACAATATGGAAATACAAAAAACATTAAAATTAAACTCGGGAAGAATATCTACTCCTTGGATCACATTGAACTTTCAAACATTCAGCTTATGTTTTTGTTTTATTTATTTCACTGATTGCAGCATTTTTTTAAATTTTACAATCAGCACAGCATATTTCAACTATAACTACATTTATTTGTCTTGCTTAAAGGGGGCTCTCATTAAAAATATTAATATTGGGGGTGAAAGATGGTACAATGTACTACCTTTTCTTCCATTGCACCTACATTCGTGAGAGCTTCCATATTTTACAATTTAAGCCCAAAGTTTGGTGATGGGACGCTATAACGCAGCATTGTTATAGTTGGGGCAACTATCGGCGGCTTATACTGGCCCACAACACGTCATCACAAAATCTGGGAATTGCTAAAACGCGAAATTCCGACTCGTAACTTTGGGCTTAAATTGTAAAATATGGAAGCTCTCACGGATGTAGGTGCAATGGAAGAAAAGGTAGTACATTATACCATCTTTCACCCCCAATATTAATATTTTTAATGACAGCCCCCCTTTAACTTCTTGAAGCAGAGAAAAATTTGTCAGTAAGAGAAGGGTTATGAGATCTTTTGAAGGGTATTTCAAAGGAGATAATCAACAAACAACAGTTAGGACTTTTAATTTGTCTAAAGTAATAAGTCTTGTGGATTTTTTAATTTCGGGAATGATCAATGTTAAACCCAAGTTCAAACCCAGGTCATTCCCATGACCATCACAATGTTACCTTCTATACTACTCATCAACTTTTTCCAATATCCATTGCTTGAGGCTGACGGATATCCTCCAAACGGATTGGTCGGCTAAAGTCGTTTCAAAGGTTATCGCTTTCTTGTTGTCACAGTCCAAGATGTGATGGTTTCCATGACGACAGCTTCTTCCGCGGGATGTCTCTTGTAAATAGAAGGATTGAGTCTCCTGATCTCCTAATGGCAAACGGATGTCTGGGAATTAAGAAGTGACACCACCTCTTGCAGACTGGTCACATTTTTCTTTGGTGAAATTTGTTGGAACAGACGAAGCTGGATGATCAATTGGAATCTCTTAGCATAAAAAACTATCAACTTGGGTGCCTTTTGATTATAAATGGCCATTTTGCGGAAAGGGATTTCTTTGGTATCTGATATTCTCATATAAATTGTAATCTCTTGGATATGGTTTTATATTAGAATTCATGAAAATTCAATTTTGTTTTTTGTGAAAGTTCTTGGAGTAAATACGTATCTTATTATTGGTGAATAAATTTACAATTTTTCTGTTTTGCTTGAAAATCGGATAGATCGATTTTCGTTAATGAATGGGCAAGTTATGCCTATATAAGGCATTGAAACAATATGGAATTTCAATATTTTTACTTGAATTGAGTTACGACTTAGTGCAAGTTTTTGGGGTCTGACAAGAACCTCTGTATTCCGTTTTACGGAATTCTACGCATAATACATTAATAAGAAAAAACAAAGTCTTAAATCATCATAAATCTTCTAAAATGTGGTAATCAAAATGGATTATGTTGGAAAAAGCATGTGTGACAATTTTTTAGAAATAAATTTCCCAAATACTTCATAAAAACAAATATATTCGCATGTACATGAAGTTGTCGGCCCAACAATCTTCACTAACATTGTTGAGTACTAAAGTACTTTCGTTTCTACTCCATTACATCCAAAGATTTACATAAAGTTGGGCCAACCTCATGCCCACCCAACACTTTGCCCGCGTACTTCAAACTTTAGTATTGATTAGTAGTCTGTTAATACTACTCACAAGTCAGTGCTAAATATTTTCGTTTATACTCTATTACATAAGATATAAGCCTTTATATAAAGTTAAATATGTTAAATTAGGTAAGGTTAAACTAACTTTATGTTATTACAGTGAAATCCGTTTATAACGACTTCGCTTACTTGTTACATAGTATGACCATCTGGATAAAAAAATTTTTCATGATTTTGTCAGGTTTTGGAAATAGTTGTCATTATAAAAATTAAAAAAAGGATAAATTTTTGTGGCCCAGCCAGTCCGCAACAATTGATCCCATTGGTTGGTTTAGATCACGTGATGGAATGTTTTCATTTTAAACTGAATTACGGTTCAAAATGAAAAAATTTCTGTATTGCATACGTATTTAGACGATTACAATCTTTTATTTAAACCCAAGTTGTCTCAGGGGTGGTTTAGTGTCCTTTTAATTATTTCCTCTTTGATATTAGAGAACAATAGAAATTCAAGTTTCACATTTCTCCATTAAGAGCCGAGTCAAACAGAAAGGAAAGGAGAAACAAATGACACATGACTCCTCTCAGTTCGAATTTTTAGATGACCCGATCCAAGTGTAACACTTGTCACCGCACAACGAACGAAGCGCACGCCATATACTCTACTCTTAAATAAAGTCATGAGAAAAATGAGCTTCTTGTGAGTCATGCAATTACTGCTCGAATGGGCAGACCAAATTTCTTGGCCGATTTTATAAACGTTCTGCTGACCATGTCACCACGAAAGTTATAAAGTGACATTCATAATGCATAAGAAATTTGTTTGCACTCAGGTTAAATTTAGTTTTCAAATAAACATGATTAAACAAAGAACGAAACAATTAATGAATTACTACACCCTCTTTCGATGAAACGAAGAAGCTGGATTGAATGTCCGCTTGTGAAAAAAGCAAGTCATAGGTGTAAAACTTACATTTGCACATCAAGTGAACATGTGTAAGGTGTAATTGTAGTTTTACTTTTACACCAAGCCTGTTAAAAACGCATTGTCATTACATCTTATAGGTGTAAATAGAAAGTTACACCTTAACTTACAACCATCACTTAATCACGCACAGTTTACATCGCATCTGTTACAAAGGAGTTGTTTAGCATTCTCGATTGGCAAACTTACACCCTGCAGGTATACACTGAAATTTATATTTTATTTTACACTTTTTTTGGAGTGCAGTTTCTCACCTCACTTCTTTAATCCAAGCACTTAAAAATCGCGTTTCAACAATCGTTCTCTCGCCACACAGTCTTATACCTCTCTATCACCAACCCTCATTCCAACTTAATGACTCAGTTAACAGCAATTGTCTAATGAAAACACTGTTGAAACAAACTTGCATTGATTACACAAACACAAACCATCTTATTTACCTCTTCCACCAACTCCAGACTAATTCGCTCTGTTAATTACATCATCTTCTTCTCTCCCTTAACCCAACTATCCCATCCCGCAATCTTCATTACTTTATTCTGGAACCTTAACCATAGTTGTTTAATGTTCCATGAGATGACAATTTTCCAACCCTCGTTTTATTTAATTATGATTCCAGTTAATATTTTAACACAAATGAGGAAACTTATAAAGGGTGTGTCCAATAGAATGTACACTTACATTTCAATGATGAAACTTGATGATTAAAAACCATTTGGGAATTTTATCCGGTTGATGAGGAGTGTTGAAAGGTTTAACTCATGAATGATGATGGTCCCATTTCGTGGTGGTGGTCTCTGGTGGTTCGTGATGGGGTCAAGAAACTGGTAATGATGACTAAGGTCACAATCCGGTTTTGTTAGTTGGCCTAACCACGTGTAAAATAGGTCTTTTTTATTGGGTTAAATAAACAGTTGAGGACAGTGAAATCATTTTTACATTAGTTAGAGAAATGATAATTGGTGACAACTGCTGTCTGTGCATAGAGTTAATAAAATATGAGGATGTTTATTACATGTCTTTCGAAATTCAATAGTCCAAAGATACGTATGAATGAAGTAGACTTGAGGAAACAAAAACACAATAAAGCAGTATGGGAAATAAATAGTATCTAGTATCATTTTTAAATGAGGGGTTTTGAATTTGCTACAAGAATGTGATAGGCTGCTACTAGTGCGCCCGACTAATTACAATGGTTGTTGTTGAAATTTTGGCCATCAGTATCTCTGGACATACATGACATTTTGGGAATATTCGATTTTTTGACACATATGCATTTGTTTAACTGTTTGAGGGTTTATAACACATAGATAGTTAAACATGGGAAGTACAACCCAAGTAAAAAAATTTGCAAAAATTTTTTGCAAAATTTTTGCAAGTAATTGGCCGCTTTTTTTTTTTTTTTTTTACAAAAAATTTGCAAAATTTTATAAATATATAGAAATGAAATTTCTGCAAATTGTCAAATATTTTGGAAAAATTTTGTAAAAAAAAAACGGCCAATTACTTGCAAAATTATTTTGCAAAATTTTTGCAAATTTTTTTACATGGGTAACATTTAGCTGTCCAAATAAATCCAAAGCTAAAGAGGGGATACATCAAAAAACATGCTGAAATGTATTTCATCACTTTGCATACCCGGAGAAAAAAACTGCAATTTTTCTGCAATAAATTGGCCAATGAATAAAAGTGTTGTTTTGGGAAAAAAAATTTGGTAACACTGCAGAAAAACTACTGAAAAAATTAACTGCAGTAAAAATGAGCTAAATTACTTTTACTTCCTATTCTGCAGTAAAACTAAAAATAAGCTGCAAGTTTTTATTTTTTTTTGGTGGGGGGCTGAAAATAGTGTAAAAAATTTCGAGTAAAAAATTTGCAGCAAAAATTGCCAAGTTGTTTTAAATATTTCTCTACGATGTTTACAAGGCTGATTCGAAAAAAATACACGCAAAAATAGGCCTTTAAACCGCTTTTAGTTTCCTTTAGTGCGTTTTAATGAATTTTGAAGTTTGGAAGTTCAAATACAAGTAGGATCGTATATAAAATCGTTCAAAATCGCGTTAAAATCCTATTTCAAAGGTGAGTTTCAATTTATACAGGTGTAAATTATTTTTCGAATCAGCGCTGCATAATAAAGTTTTGAAGTTTAATCAAGGCGTCTTCGCTTTTTACTATTTTGTTAATTTAAATCAACAAATAACACTACACTAAATTACTTATGGCCTTCAACCTCATTTAACTTATTACAAAAAAATGCAGTTGGACAATTCCAGTAATTAAGAATTTCAATTTTATAAAATTGAGTATACACTCATTTTCCAACTCTCCCAGCATCCTTTAGCACATTTTTAAGCTAAAACTAATTTGGCGCATTTCCAAAACACAAGCAGTAATTAAGAGAGAGAGAGAGAAGTGCAGCCTTGAGTTTTTACTCATTTAGCTTTAAAACTAGACGTCCTCCTTTTGCTTTGCACACTTCAACTTTATGACAAGCCATTTTCAATAGGTAAATTTTATCTGTCAGCTCATCTCCCTCCCTAAGCACAAGAAAAAAAAAATGAAAAAAATTGAGATACGTGTCAAAAGGGTTTTTTCCGGTTGTCTCCGGAGAACGCCATCTGATGGAGATGAAAAGAATCTTTTTTTTTTTTCATTGAATGTAAGAAGCCAAGTTTGTGAAGTGTTAGCGATACACAACTTTGATTTTTAAGTTTGTGTTGGGGTAATTTTTTTTTTTCTTTTTTTTGTTTTTGTTACGTTTCTTAAAGTCAGAAGTTTTCACTTTTACTTCATTGGAGTGAATCGAAAAGCTTGTTTTTGTATGTTTTATTGTGCTGAGAGTTCTTTTATTTATTGTTTACTTAATAAACTTTAAAAGGTTAGAACATTCTGGATTATGTTAACTAAATTTTTAAATGAAGATTCAGGTGGCTTAAAAAGAAATTGGCAGTTTGCAATTCCAGTTTGGTCGAGGGGTATACAAAAAGTGAGACTTAATGCTGTAATTAATTATTTACATTACTCATGAATCGTAACAGACTAACCCCAAATTTAAGTTCAATAGAAAATCTTATGATAGGATGTAATATTTCTCTACTGAGGAGTGGTTGAGAAAATAATTAGATCACTGCATCTGCGAAGCATTTATAATTAAATAAAAGTAAAAGTATATTTTTGTAGTAAAATGTTATACATTAGAAACAACATATTGCAATTGTATACTTTACGAGAATGTGCAATTAGCTTCAAGTAACCAATTGGTGACAATCGAATTTTAAGATAGTGGCTACTTCAAACACCAAAAAACTAGTTTAGTTTTTATATGTCTTCATTGTTTCAAAATAACATAGTTATCAATCTTTCTAACAGGATAAGGTATAAAAACTGCTTCTGGGATGCAAGTGCTGCCGCTAATTTAGCGGCGCTCCTATCGATAGCGCTGCCATTGCTATGCGACTGCCATAGCAGCTTTTCCAATTTTTGCAATTTAGCGCTAATAGAGCGTGGTATTTTCATTTCAAGTCACAGAAACAGCAAACATTTGCGGTGTACCAATCAACCTTCCGGAAATTTTGTGTGCATATGCAATATGGCTTTTACACTAACATGAAAGTTATAGGTAAAGGACGGATTTACATGCAACTTTCTCAATTTATTTATTGAATCTGTCGTGCCCAGTGCTTTGCCGCACTTTTTTATCACTAGAGGGCTAATTAGTTTGATTTAGCTCCCCTTTTAAAATTAAATTTTTTTTAAAAAATATTTATGTTATTTAGCTTCATCTTTTTATATTTATGCAGGGAATAATTACGTACGTCAAGTTGACAGAGCACCCTTTGAGTCCACTTTTTTTTTCATTTGTATTGTTTAGTACTCCATTTG
>JAQGAS010001197.1:0-23756 GCA_034686365.1 Pachymerium ferrugineum | reverse complement strand
TGAGTCCAACTGGCAGGTGTAAATTGCATCACAGCTCTTTGGATTTTTCCTGTGGTGGACTGAATATCTCTATAAAACCCAACAACAAAGAAAGAAACAAGTCTTGCTTCAATGTTGTGCCTGAAGCATTTATAATTGGCTCAGACGGAGGCCGAATTTGTGGCATTTGTCGTCTAAGGATTATTTCCACCATTAATGGTTGATCTAGAGTTTCAAATTCTTTACTCATAACGATTTGATTATAATTGCTTTCCTTTACAATGAATTTCAAGCAGAATTCCTTTAAAAAAAATGAAAATATAATTAGGTATTCTGTATTCACGTTTTGAAGTTTACTTTGATGAACTCTAGTTTTAATTGTGATGCATTTTTCAAAGCGACTAAAATGTTTTTATGATTGATTGAGGTTTCCAAGTATCATGTAAAACTATTAGAAGAAAGTTTGTATATAATATGTCGAAAATTTCTGAATGTCATATATCAAACCATAAGTGCAAGCCGATAAACATCCATTATAAGCAAAATTACATTATTACTGAACGGATCTTTACCTGCAAAAAAAAAATTTATGTAACAGGCACAAAATCAAATATGAAATATGATTAATACTTTTTTTTGTTGGATCAATTCTATCCGTGTATATGTAATTAAGAACCATTTCAAAAGCTTCTGGATTTGCATCTGGTAATTTAACTTGAAGAATATTAGTAATATTTTGAATTTCTGTAATTTCTTCACCTATTTCCTGAAAATATTTAAAACAATATAATAAAACTTTTATTAGTTATCTACGAAATGTATACCCCATCTAAATATTTCTCTTTCTGCTCTTTTGCGCAACGTATACGCCCACGAAGCCACTGAGAACGAGCAACAACCATTGCAATATGAGCAGGAATCTGCTTGCTTTCAGGACCAACTATAAACTCGACATCACAGAATTGCTTGCTTTCTAACAAACGGCCAAAGTCTTCATGTAATGTACATTTAGGGTAACAAGAAAACTAAAAATAGACATTTTATTAATTATAAATATCACGTTGCAGAGAAAAATTCCTACTTGAAACCGATACATTTCTCCACTACGGACATTATTATCAACAGTTCCACCAAACACATACATTGCATCACAAACAACGGCAGCAGCGTGAAATAGTCGACCTGAAGGAACACGGCTATCGCTTGATAATTGGATTATATTCCACGTTTGAGTATCTAAATCAAAACTACATCGATTTATTAGTAAAGATGGGAAGTTTTTTTTAATTTAAATCAAGACCTATGCAAATCATTTGGTAAAGTACTATCAGCAGCACCACCAAAAACGTATAAATGTCTGTCAAAAGAGACCATGGTATGACCATATCTACGAGTTGGTGGCGGCGGTGCACCACGAAGAATATGTTCGGTAGAGATTCTAGTCCAACTAATAAAAAAACACGTAAGTAAATAACAATTTATTATCTAAATTTTATTTTAAATACCATTTCCTTTTAAAATGAAATTGAAATAAACTGTTTGTAATTTTAGCTCCACTCTGACCAGAAAACACAAACATGCTATCACGAGACACAGCCACTGGAAAATTGCAACAAGTAGGTGGACAATCCCCAACTTGCTGAACCTTCAAAAAATATTTAAAGTTAATTGAAGGGTTTAAAATTTTTTAAAACGAAATTCCATACTTCATCCCACATACGACTATCCCCTAGCAAAGATATAGTCCACATATCATTTAATCGAGTATTTCCATCATACCCAGCAAATATCCATAATTTTCCCTCGTAAACTGCAGCGCCATGCGCCGACCGTGCTGGTGGCGTTCTGAGAAAAGAAAATTATATTATATATAATTAAAAAAAACCCTTTTATATCTAAGAAATGAACCGTACTTTCCAATAAATTTCCATTCAACCCATTGACCAGTCGCAAATTTATATTCAAATAAATCATTTTTATTCGTCAGATTCGAATTAGAGTGAATATCACCAGTATAACCACCTAAAAAATTTCTCATATTTAAACTAATCACAAAAATATTTTATTTCAATTTTTTTGTACCAAAGACAAACATGCTGCTTTCATGAACCACTGCAGAATGGTGATATCTCGGTGCAGGTGGAGTTCCTATGGTAAATGCTCTACCCCAAGATTTATCTTTAACATCAAACCGAAGTAAGTCATTTAACATATTTTTCCTATTGAGAAATAAGCAATTAAAACCGTCATTTCAGATTTTTAAATAGAAATCTCACCCATTATCACCACCAAAGACGTAAATCGACTCTTTATACGCGACGACAGTGTGTTTACTTCTTCTCGCGCCTACAAATTCATCGCATTCTGGCATGCGCTTCCATCGATGGACCGTTTCAAACGGACCGAAATCTAATGTGAGACATTCGGCACTTTCTGGCCAGTTGTGATCAAATTCCATTCCAGGTGGACGCGCAATAGCCATGATGAAGGTATATGTTTGTTGATCTCTGCATTATATACTTTACATTAGTAAAAAAATATTTCGATCTTAAAAGTACTTACAAATTTTAAGTATTCAATCAGTTGATTAATTAATACAATTTTCAGTGGGGTTCTATCATTTTTAATGCAGAAAAACAAAATTGCTCTGATGTCGTCTGTTCATTTTTGACGTGGAAGATGGCGCCTCTTGTGAGAAATTTTATCAATTGAAGCGTAAATTATGACGTTGTGCAAATTCTGGTTTAGGATTGGTGACTGGTTTCCAGCGGGAAATTTAAAATTTCCCACCCACACAAATGAAGAAATACCATTATTTGAAATTTCAAATTTCAATGGCAGTTTTAAAAAAAAACACGAAATTGCAAAAAACGTATAAAACTATTGTAGTGTCAATTTCCGAGCGTTTTATTTAAGGTAAGAATTGTCACGTGAGATGAAACAAGTGGTGACCTCTAGCGGCATCCAGCCACACGTTTAACATGTCGTCATTCTAAACAAGCATGGCGGGCAACTGTGTCGAAATGACAATTGTTGGTTTTATAAACTTCTTTTTAATATACTTTTCTCTTAATGGAACCCTGCAAAGAGTAGTTGCAACAGATGGACACGGTCAAGGTAAGAAAAAACCCGAAATGCCATCACCAATAGACGAAAAGAAGCCAAAAATAAACGGAGCTATAAAAAAATTATAGTCTGCTATTGATTGAAATTTTATGTAAGCGACACAACACATTTTTTTATTTCGAAAAAAATTGGTGATGGTCATCGATTCCACATTCCGCTTCTAAAATTTATTAAAGTGTGTGATACGTGTCATAATTTTGGAGGTCACAAACTCGTTCGGTTGACCTGGCCGAGTGAATATATTGATGACCTAAACATAAATATATGATCGCCATCATATATGTAGTTATTTATTTTGTAATATTTCATTAAAAAATAAAGTTACATGAATGAATATTGAGTTCCAAATACGTAATTAATGAGCAAAATATTATATTTCAAAATTTTTATCACTTTTTCAAATATTTATTTCTCCTAATTTTTTGCAGCGTTCATTCAAACTGATAATGAGCTGAGATATCTTATTGACGGAGTATCTATTCATCTTCATGAGGTAAATGGCAAGTTAAACTTTCCGTTGAGATTACAAATAATTTTTTTTACAAATTTAGGACTTAATAAATGGTGCTTCTTCTGTAAGGTAAGGCTGAATATACTGTATAAAAAATACTTAACGTGCACTTTTCTTATTGGTTGTAACACACAAATCGATAGTGTTTAATGGGACTTTACATTGTCCGTGCGTCATTTTGAGATATGTAGAAAAGTCACTATATTGTATCTAGCGAAAGTGGTTTTTTTTTCTGAGGTATAAAAATTCCTAGCAAAAGAATGGCCCCTTTCCTCAAGGTTTTGTGCCTTCACTTCGCTTCAGGCGTGTTTTTTAAGTAGCCGAGTGTTAAAAAAATGAAGTTAAGGCGCCTAAAAAGGAAAAGAATAAACTGTTTTATTATTCAGCTGGGAATTTACGATAATTAGTCTTAAGAGTGGCGCCACGAAATCAATATCAGTAATGTTTACATTCGGCTGCTTAGCACTAGATGGGAAATTGTCATCGTAAACTTTTTATAGCTGTGAAAAATTAAAAAAAATATGATGAGTTAAAAAGTGAAGTAATTTTATATTTGAAACAGTGTAACAGATGTAGAAGATGATAATCTGCATACATACGCAAGTCCAATTAGATTTGAACCACCGGAATTAGATTTTAAAGAGCAGTAAGTATTGTTTTAACATCTGTAAATTTTCATTTATTTGACATTCCATAATTGATCTTTTTTTTTTTTTTAATTAAATAGCCCTGTTGGTGTACCATTTATTGAACAAGTGGTAGTACTGAATCCAAGCAGTGATACCAGAATTCATATGTTATCCATATCAGGAAGTACTACTGAATTTCATTGCTCTTTTTTTGTCGATAAGGTAACTGGATTAATTATTATAAAAAATTAGCCGAATGATAGGAAAATGTCAAGTCAATTGACCGTAAATGCTGTGGAAAAACTTTTCACCTTTTTCCTCAATACCTCAAATACCTGGCCTCCACAACATCAATCATCCAGATAATTCAATATCCAAGATAAATGTTGTTTACTTATTCCATTTTGGAAAATTTCGAAGTTTAGAAAGACCGAACATTATAAAACCAAAGTATTTTGACCAAATGTTCTAAATCTCTAAAAATATACAACGAATATTTAGCAGGGTATTGAATTATCCAGATTATAGTAATATAAAAGCGATAAAAGCGTAGCAAAATGTTGTCGAGTGACTAACGTGAGTTTGAAACTCGCAACTTTCTGAGTATATCTCGTAAAGCAGAGCTATCAGGGGTGTGCTGGGGTGATAAACACACTCGATTACGTCAAATGCAAAAGCTCATCTTATAACCCGTTTTAAAATGATACACATCTTTCTATATTGCCGATAATCGTTTCAACCTGCATACCATAACCAAACTATTCTTTTGTTATACATTTAAACAGTTTTTCCACCTGAATAACTTTTTCTGTGTCAACAAAGAACTGTGTTATTAAAACTTATCTCCATAACACTTAATATTTTCCTGCTCGTTATATTTTTAAGGCACCACCTGTTATTTATTTCGGTATTTTTCCCGTAGACAATTTCAGCAGGTGGCAACACAACATTCGATGTTGTTTTTTTGGGTAGACAGGAAGGGCTTGTAGAAAACACTTTATTTATTCACACTTCACTAGGATCCTTTAAATATCAGGTAAATATAAACATGTTTGGTGTATTTGAAACCATTAATAAAAAATTCGTGATTATTTAAAGGTGAAAGCAAAAGGCATTCCAAATCCATATAGACTCCGGCCTTTTCTCGGCGTAAAGATGCCATTGAATTCAAGTTATTCTCCGGTGATTCATATGCACAATCCGTATCGTTCTACATTACAAGTAATTAGTAATTGCAAAATTTTATTTTTGTAATTAAAATTTTGTTTTGGTAGGTAACAGAAATGTATTCGAGTGCAGGCGACTTGCACTTGGAGTTACCATCAGGGGAAATGGAGGCAACGCACGATGCATGGGTACAAATGATTTTTTGTTTTAAATATATAATTACCGTGTCACCCCTTTTACAGTGGCTTTTTTGTTAAGGATACACTTGAGTTGATGCCACACGTGGTTTGAGATCTAAAAGCTCCTCCTTTATACACTCCCTCTTCCTCCACCTGGCCCAATTTCCGCGTCCTTTTATTTTGCTAGTTGCCCATCCGTTTTTCACAAAATGAATAAATAAAGAATTTAAAAAAATATCCCTCCACGATAAAGTCAATCCAAAAAATATTATTGATATTATCTACTTAAATGAAGGCAATTACTTTTAAACTATCTCCAACTAAAGATAATTAATTTTTTCAAGGCACAAAAGGTTTTATTTTATCTTTCATGGTCAGTGAGATATGGTTAGAAAACAAAGAACAGCACAGCATAAATTATTGCAGTTTTTTATTTTTATACGGTACTGTTTTGATAAGCTTCATTCAGAACTTTTGGGGAAAAAAAATTCCCCCCTTTTCTACAGTCAAGAACCAAAGTTCATCCACAATTTTACTGCATTTTTGCAGTTTTTCTGCAGAAAAGCTGCAGTTTTCTTTCACTGGGAATTCGCGCACTTGACTATTCTGTTGGATGCAATTGTCTTTATTCAAGAGTCTAACGCTTTTCATTAGAACACACTGGCCGTATCCTATAAGTACTTTATCATACAAAGCTCAATGGGGGCCTAAAAATTAAAATCTAGAATTGTAAACAGAAGAGTATTCTTAAACTTACTGTCACATTTTACGTTAAATAGTAACAAAATATTGGCCTAAAATTAATAAACTTTTTTTTTAATTAGGAAATTCCACCATTTGAAACAAAACCGGTGATGAAGGCGAATTTTATTGGGCGCGTGGAAAATAATCACACAGCTTATATCCGCATTAAAACGAACAGCAGTAATAACGACAATCTCATTTTGCCTGTAGAAGTTGAAGTTTCATCTCGTAATTTTGAGATATATTTTTAAATAACAATGTTTAGAGCCATTTATCTTTAATTTAGTACCCGGTATTTATTCTTTAACTGAAGTTTTGGACTTCGGGGTGCTACGCAGTGAAGATAGTATAAAAACATTGTCGTTGAATCTCATCAATTACGGGCAAAAGCATGTTCACATCCAAAATGTAATTGTCGCCCCTGCAAACGAAGCTGTGTCTGTTGTTTTTCAACCTACGAAAGTACCGCCTGATAATTTACACCCAACCCAAGTAGCTGCAATTTCTTTTAACCGTAAGTTGAATTTTTTTTTTCCTTTTCACCTATTTGAGATTCTAATTTTATTCTGATTGCAGCTGCCAAAGTCACGCAAGTAAAACAACATTCAGGAAAAATTGTAGTCAAATCTAAAAATACTCAATTTAAATTAACTATTCCGTATCAAGTTACAATGCTTCAAGGGTAATTTGCTGTATATTTGATTTTGGTTTATTAATTTATTTAAGTTTAAATATTTTTTACAGATCTCTAAAATATGATCGGAGTATAACAAAGTTTTATTTAGGGCAAAACTCTATAAGCTCAAATTTGAGAAATTTAACTATAACAAATATGTTTAATATATCTCTAATTATTCATAATGTTGCGCTGTCGGAAGAAGTTCAATCAATCTTTAAAGTATAATAAAATTTTTTATTTACTGTTATATTGAATAACTGATTTTATTTTTCTCTACAGGTTCATAATTTTAAACAAGTAATTCTAGCACCTGGGGAAACGGTAACGGTGATGGAACTTGAAATTAAACAAGAGGAAGCTATTAGCCTTTCATCCTTCCTTCGTTTATTTACCAATATTTCTTTTTTCGATATACCTATTGTTTGTTACGATGGGAGACTCAAAAAAGTATTTTTAACATTTTGCTGTTTGGCTTAAATTTATTTTTAATTTATCTTGAACAGTTCACTGTGCCATCCCTAAATAAAGACTTCATAGAGTTTGGTTCATTGAGTGTAGGTGAACAGCGGGAGTTATTTATTGTTCTTGCAAATGAAAATCCAGTTGACGTAATAAAAAATTTTAAATCAAATTTTAATTTTTACTAAACTTAATATTTTTACGCAGGTGTCGGTTAAAACGTGGTCGTCTAATTTTACGATGTCATCTATGCATTTAATTGGAGTGGAAAAAGGGAATGCGACGGAAGCGGTAACTAGAATGGATTTTGCAAATTTGCAGAAAAGTGTAAGTTTGAAATTAGAGACGGAGATTAATTAATTTGATTAAATTTGGAATTTCAGACAGCTGTTCTTCCAAACCATTACATCGTGTTTCGAACTACAATTACAGCACCAGAGAAGGAAGGGGTGTATTACGGAGAGTTTATTTTTGAAACTTCATTTGAGGTATGGTTTTCACAAAATAAAATCAATAAATATATAAATCGAAAAATGTTTATTTTTGTAGGTAATTAAAATTCCATTTTATTTCTGGAGTGTCACTGGAAATTTGAATGCAGATTTGATATTATTTGACAACGCTTTTCCGGTAACATTTTTGCAATATTTTTGAAATTATTCCCTAGTTAATATCATAATCTTCTTTCAGGGAAAAATATCGATGAAAAATTTGCAGATTTATAGTACATTTTCACAGCCCATGACCGTAACTTCTGTGGAAGCGTTTCCACACGATTCGCGATTTTCATTTGAGCCTTTCAAAACTGAACCATCTATTTTGAAACCTGACACTAAAAGCAATGTATAAAAATAACATTCGTTTTTGTGAAATTTTTACCGAATGATAATTTTATTTTAAGGTTGGTAAGCTTTATTTTGATCCGTTGAAAGATTGTAACTCAAACTGTTACAGTGGGCTGCCCATCGATACACCAAGTAAATAATTTAAACAACTTAACAAAACTGTAATTAATTTTTTCTTACAATTTCCAGTGGGACAAAAATGGTTATCAGCAATGTCTATACCTCCAGCAGTTAGTGAAATAGATTCGGAATTGCATAGCACATTAAAAAATAAATGGAATGATATACAACAGAGGTGAGTATACATATTTAAGTAGAAGAAAATGAAACTAAATTAAACCTATTTTCAGTTTCAATGTGACATTTAAATTGAATACGAACGAGGTTCGTGGGTTTTCTT
Source organism: Pachymerium ferrugineum (assembly GCA_034686365.1). Classification (NCBI taxonomy): domain Eukaryota; kingdom Metazoa; phylum Arthropoda; class Chilopoda; order Geophilomorpha; family Geophilidae; genus Pachymerium; species Pachymerium ferrugineum. The sequence continues at coordinate 15,038 of JAQGAS010001197.1, read as the reverse complement.
TAAATGGTCGTGTAAAGTTCCAGTGGCCAAGCATTATTAATAAAAATAAAATAAAATTTTCACTTACGCAAATTGGAAATGATTCGGTAAGTAGACAACCACAAATCGAAATGGAAGTTAATTGGTATGAATCTTTTTTTCAAGGTGAAAGAATTTTTTTTAGAAAACCCGTCGAGCTTTCCTGTGATAACTCAAGTGCTTATGCTGCCCATGTACTCTGATCCTCAAAAAATTTTGGATGCATTGCAATTAAAGTAATTTTTTTTCCTTCTCGTTTTTATTGATTTAAATTTATACATTTTGATTAGGTTGTCGGACAATGCTGCATCAGATATTGTTTTTAACGACGGAGATATATTTACTCTGCAAGATATAGAACAATATAATAGGCGATCGGATAATCCGATTCCCATGTACAGACGAAGTATTGAAGAGTATTTTAAAGTTCAACCTCTCCAAAATTCTATCGCTTTAATGTTAACTCCTGGAATGAGAGTTCGAATTAGAGTTGGCTTTTCGCCTAAAAATGAATTAGTGCAATCATCTGTTGTTTTAATTAGGTAGTTATAAATTTACAAACTTTTATAGGCCTTTGGTTTACTTTAATTTAATTTCAGGAATAATTTGACTGTATTAGATGCAGTTGTATTGCAAGGGCAAGGTGGTTACGGTCAATTAAAATTCGGTAATAAAAAACCCGGAGCTTTATCGCCGTTATATTTTGAAATGACAGAGAAGCATTTAAAAGACTGTGATAGTAGGTTTTTATAATTTTACTAAATATAGCTATATTACAATGTTTCATAAACATTTAGGAGTCACGACATCAATTAAAAGTTATCCGCCGAATTTTACCGTTAGGAGGAGCTTCATTGCCAGAAATACAGGGGAGCTACCACTGTACATTAAAGACTTTGCTGTCAATGGTAGTCCATGCGAAGGATACGGGTTCAAAGTAATGGCTTGCAGAGGCTTTGAGTTGTTACCTAACTCGAGTAAAAAAATTGATATTGCGTAAGTTTACAAAAAATATATTATTTTTGTTAGTATTGTAGTAACGTGGCAGTTCTTATTGTTGAATTGGTAATTCAGCACGTGACCCTGTAGGGAAAAAAATGCAGTTCGTCTGCAGTAATTTAACTCAAACTGCAGAAGAATTGTTGTTTATTATTCGCAAAGATTAGCCACTAGTCTATTTTTAATTTAATGATCTACATTATTGAAAACAATTCCAAAAATAACCATTATAAATTTTTAAATTAGAAAAATGATAAATTGATGAGATGTTATCATTGTTAAAAGTAGATCATTAATTTATACATTTATTGTTTACACAGATTTACTCCTGACTTCACATTGACTAAAATTCAGAGAACGCTCAACATATTTACAAGTTTAACTCCAAGTGGATTGATATTAAATTATTCGCTTATAGCGACAATTCCGCCTCATTTAATGATGCAATGTGCCAGTGCTCTACCGCGACCCGAGTGGGAACCGCTCTTATATTATTCCGCGTACACTTTTATGGTGTTCCTTTTATTCTGTGTTCTGGTTGCGGCGTACTTTGAATCGGAGAGAATTTTTAAATACCGGTTCATTAGTATGACCACTTCGGTTATGCCGAATAGTGAAAACGTTTACGAAAAGAGTAAAGTTTTCGATTTGAAAAATATGGTTTTTCGCGATGCGGAATTTCGAAATGCTTTTCCGGTAAATGAAGCGAATAGTCAAACTGTGACGGAAAAAAGACCTAAATCAACAAGCTCGAGTTCAACAAATTCAAATAGTGTGTGCACTAATCTTCTAAGTATATCTCCGGGTTTTTTAAAACGTAAAAGGACAAATAATAACAATAATAACAATAATAATTGGGCACATTCGTCTAAGCAATTCATCGAACGTGGTTTATTGAGAGAAAAAGACGTTTGCAATAATAATATTGGCAAAAGTTACAATTTTGAAACGGAAAATACTTCGTGCAAGGTTCAAAATAACAAAAAAACCGGTAAACGCGCCACAATTATGAATGATCACTCATTGGGTGTGTGTAAACAAGAAAAGAACTCCTTTGACAATAGAAAAACGTGGCCGGCATGTAATGGCAGTGTTGATACGGAAGTGAATGAAAAGGAGAAGGAAAAATCTGTAAAAAATATTAATGAAGACAAAGGGCGAGTAAAATCCAATACGAGGTCTAGGACACCCACAAAATGTGAAGCAAATGATAAAACTAACGTGTTGAGGACTAAATCTAATGATTTAACTGAAGATTCGTCTTCGACAACGACAGAAAGCTCAGCTGGAGATTTAGATATTATTGAAAAGGTTTAGTAAAATATTTTTATTTAAATGTTTGGTTTGTATTCTAATTTCACTCTTTTATTACTTCAGCCTCATTCACCGTCATCTAAATTTATTAAGGCGAAAAATTCTAAATTGAAAATAAAATCGACTGATAATTCAGTGAAAAAAGTGGAAGCTGTAGAAAATGATGACGACGGCGATTTTGAATTAAGTACGAAAAATAAGTCTCATCGAAAAGTTAAGGTGGATCAATCGAAGTCGTTCGGTGGTGACATCTTAAGACCAAAGTATGTTAGGAAAATTTTCTTCAGTTTGTTACTTTTCTTATTTCGTGTTTATTTCTTTTTAAGTACGCTGGAGTTGCCGTATAAATTTAAATCGCCTAGCGAGGAAAAATCATCTAAAAATACAAGCGGGAAAGCAAAGAAGATTCTCGTTAATAAGACAAAAGGTAAAAATGTATTTAAATTCAAAGTTTTTTTTTTATTTATTATTTATTTAACTTTTGAAATTTCCAAATTTGAAAATGTTTTATTTTAGGTCCACTGCATATGATTGCTTCGGACAATAACATAAAAGGCAAAACATCTCATTTAAGTGACTGGGATCAACCCAAATCAACGAATAGTACTGGTGAGTGATAATAAACTATAAACATTCCAAATCTTCAATCTTTTAATTTCAATTTCCAGTTGACGAAGCCTATTCAGAATTGGCCAAACAGACTGAAATGTTCGCGCAGAAAATCAGGCGACCCTCAACTGATCGTCCGACGAGTTACAGTGAAATAGTCAGCGACGGGCTGCCAAAACACCCACCTCTACCATCGAAAGCTATCTCTGTTCCTGGAGGATCTATGACTAGTAAACTTTCCCCGGATTCTGAAAAGAAAGAATTCAAACACCCGGGTACTATTGGACAACGTCTACCTCAAACACAGAATAAATTATCGCCGTCACCTGTTAGCACTTCCTGGGGCGCGACGATGTTGAGTCCGGCAACACCTCATACACCTTTAACGCCGAATTCTTTGTTTTTCCCTTCGGATCTTCTGCAGGAAAACGACATCCCAAGGAATCAAGATTCTGTTAATAAAGAAAATGACGACACATTTTCTGTGTTTGGACGAAGAGGAAATTTAAGTTTGAATAGTCTATGGGATCCTCAAAGTAACTGGCAAAGTAACTCAAGTCCTCAAAGAGGTTTATAAAGATAAATTTTTTTTTATTTTAAGTGAATAATATCAATTTTTGTAATTACAGGAACTGATGATTGGAATAATTTCGGATTAAATCCGTTGGATTGTGATAACGTTTGGAAAAATCAATTTGAATCGAACGAGTGGTCTTCTAAAGATTTATTTGGATATTCATCCGGAGTAATTTACTTATTGAAGGACATAAATTTGGCATTTAAAACTTTTTTTAAAATTGCAGAATAAGAACAGTAATGATGATTCGTCCAGAATGCCGTGGTCTGTTTGGCCAAATTCGAGTCCGACCGAAAGTACTTCAGGTGGAGCAATTGGTTACGATGCAACTGCAAATGCAAAAGATTCAGGGAAAAAATCCGATGTCAAAGTATTATTTTTTATTATAGTCTAGATACAGTTTAAAAAAACAATTTATTTTTTTGTAGGACACTTGCCCAGAATTTGATCCTTTCCGTACACCGCACGACATTTGGAGTCCTTCAAGTCCGTATACCAGTAATAAAGAAAATGACAGCAACCAGAGTTGGGCGTTCAGTCTGTTTTCTAATAAAAATTCTTCAAATTAAATTGCAATTTGTATGTCATCCAAGTCTCTTTTATAAAGGTAAAATATCAATTTAATGAATTTTGGAAAAAAAAAAAAGACATGATTAATTTGTGCATTAGTTTGTATTTAAATGTTTTTTATAGTTTTGTTTTTTTTTTTTTTTTTTTTCGTATTTTGTGATATCATTTTGAAGTCTACTTAATTATTTTTTATTGTTATTTAATGTAGTGAGATGTGGATGACTTTTTTAAACGTTTCAATTTTCGTAAAAATTGTAGTTTTACTCAAATTTAACAATTCACTTAATTGACTAGTTTTTTATTTTAAAAAATGCGAATTTTAATAATTGACAACTTGTTAAGTTATTTTTTAAATACTTATTAATTTCAAACTAAAACACTTTACGTCAATATTAGGTAGCTTCACGACATGGAAAATGCTGATTGAAAAAAATTTAAAAGACACTCAAATTCAATGTTTTCAAGTGAAAAGAATGGTTACTTGGTTCTGAAATATAAATTTGTAAAAGATTGGGAATTAAAAACGCTTGCTAAAATCGATAATATTTACACTCCCTTTAACCCGTAACTAGGGCTATATTTTTATTTAATTTTATTTTACATTACATTCCATCTTAAAGTGAGTGTTCGATTTAAAGCTAGGAGGATATTAAATCCGGGCAAGGCAGCAAGCGTTCGTCGAGCAGCACTGGTTTCCGTTTTTTGCCTCTAGGTGGCGCATGTATTGCAATTTCCTTATCCGGGGATTTCGTTAGTCAACACGTGGAATCCGAGCTCAAGTAGGCTTAAAAGTTCACCATGGTTAAGGTGTGTAATTTTAGTTATAGTTCGTTACGATGTGGTTAAGAATGTGTTTTAAATTGCTTACAGAAACAAGAACCGGTATCTAACCAGCAGCAGTTAAAAAAGAAGGAGGCGAAGGACAGAAATGTGATGCGAGATCTCAGAATACGAAAAGTGGCGGTGAACATTTGTGTCGGAGAATCTGGAGATAGATTAACCAGAGCTGCGAAAGTATTGGAACAATTAACAGGGCAACAACCTGTCTTTTCAAAAGGTTTAATCCATTTAAATAACTATACAGCTCATAAAACTTTATAATTACATTTTAAGCTCGTTATACTGTACGATCATTCGGAATCAGAAGAAATGAAAAAATTGCTGTTCATTGTACAGTAAGAGGCGCCAAGGCTGAAGAAATTTTGGAAAAGGGTTTAAAAGTACGTTTTATTGCACTTAAAAATTATTTAAGACTGGTTTAAATAAAGCCTTTTTTCATAGGTTCGTGAATACGAACTCCGTCGCGCTAATTTTTCAGACACTGGGAATTTTGGTTTCGGGATTCAAGAACATATTGATTTGGGTATTAAGTACGATCCCAGCATTGGTATTTACGGATTGGACTTTTACGTCGTTTTGGGCCGCCCGGGTTTTAGTGTAGCCGAAAAGAAACGAAAGAAGGGAGTCGTTGGGCCTAAACACAGATTAATGAAAGAAGATGCCATCAAATGGTTTCAACAAAAAGTAAGTTAATTTGAAAATTACATGCACGGGCATCGGTCGCAGTTTCATATGTTGATTCCTGCGATTTTTAAATATACTTAGTGCTAAATTAAATCTTTCATTTTTGCAACTTCTTTAATCGTAACTAGATTAAAGGGCTACTAATTAAAAGATACATTTTTAACACTTAAATATTAGTTTGCTAACTATCTCTTTTATTTGTATTTCAGTTTGATGGAATTGTGCTGAATAAATAAACAAACGGAAATAAAAGTTTTATTTCACTGATTTCTTTTTTCTTTTTTTTTCTTCGTACGGAAGTTAAAAATTTTTCTTTGTCCTGCAACAGGTACGTAAGAACATCTGACGTCAGAGTGACGTCAGGAAGAACTTCCGTAATGCGCATGCGTGTGTAGTAACATTATCCTCGTCCTAGTGCAATGTTGACCATTCATTCTACATTATTCTGATATTTCGAGTGCACTTGTGAACATTTTAAGTGCATAAAATAAGTTTTATAAGTAGAATAGACGCATTTTAATATGTATACTATAAGAAGATGGCTCTACAAACCAAGAGTAAGTTATTTGTTAGATATTCATCACTTCCCCTTAATAACACAACATAAGTAAGTAAGCCTAATGAATGTGTTTCATGTGTATTATCAGTCGTAAACAATTAGCATGAATTTTGAGCGAAAGTAATAACTCCAATTAGAGTATTATTGATTACTTACTAAAGAGACTTCACTTGATTCAATTTTAGAAAGTTATTTGTTGCGAAGGTTTTTTTTAACTTGCAACTCTTAAAATTCTGGGTAAACTGTTGAATGCTGATTTAGCCTTAGAGTTAAAAACCAAACTGGTCTCAAGAGAAAGGTCGCAAGACCTTAGCTTTAGGTTTGTAATAAAAAAATTTTCAACCCAAGCTTTAAATTTTTAAAAACAATTCATTTTATTGTATTAAAACCAAGAAACACGTTTGTTAAAAAGGGAAGTGGCTATTTGTTTTATTGTTATTTTGATGTAGTTATTAGTCATAGGTCATAATCCTCATCCTCCTGCCTATTGTAAAGGAAGAGGTGACAGATAATAAAGGTGATCGACCTTGGTTTTTAAAAGTGTGTGTAGGTGTTACTAGATTAGGCAGGGTAATGATAATGTTAAATCAAATCTGAAGACGAGTGGGAAGGTTTGGCAATTGTTTATGTGTACACTTCCTGTTTCATTAGGGTCACTTGAGTTGTTGTGACTAAGTGAATCAACAGTCAAATGATTCATTTTGTTGCAGTCATCTGATGAACTTTAGCTACAATGGGTTTTTTAATATCAGAATCTGGAGTTATAGAGTACAGATTTAGGATATTGAAGTAGGACATAGATTTGACTTAATCGGCATCAAACCTTGAGGCTACAAATGCACTAATTATTTTTTAATGCGAAATAAAACTCTTAAAAAAAAGAAACTTAAAATCATTAAAGATGAAAATTTATGGCAGGCATGATCCTTGAAATAATTAAGTTTTGAGAGACTAGAAATTAAATTCAAATCAAAATACTAAGAATTGGGTCAAGGGATGGTACAACAGTTATGTATGCCTTGTTTTGCGCCCTACATTCTCTTTCAGGTGGAATTTTATCCAGTTATGATAGAGAAAAATTAAGTTTCTTGGAAAACAAATCTTTTATATTCTATTTGCTTAATCTCACAAATTATATATTCTTACACAATTTTAGACCACTTTTTATTCCAGTTAAACATGGTTTAAAATTGCGCAGTAATGTTCTTTATTAAGCTCTTTAAATAGCTTAATTATCATGTATCCTTTTAATGAATGAAAGTTGATGAAAATCATTAAACTTTTCTAAAAGAATTTTTTTAATTGATGTATTAAATTTCATCTCTAGAAGCTAATTAAAGCGAGTTCACAACAAAAGAAACATGAAAATGAATACGATAATTGTTGAAACAACAGAACTTACAGGAAATTAAGAAAGATTAAAAGTCTTTTGACACTTAGTTAAGCATTTGCGTTGAATTTACACTGGTTTATATCAAAGACGGTTGTTTGAAGTTGAATCCTTTTGTCACCAATAGTAGGTTCCAGTGATTAATAAGTCATATTTGGTTACAAGTTCTATTAAAAGCGGAACGATACAAATGATCATTTATTTGTAGCAGCAATAAAAGCTAATTTTCACTATTTAATTTTACAGAAAGATGACAATTCCATTTTAGCTCAATTTTTTTACGCTGACGAAGATTTAAATTACGTTGCCTCCGAACTGGATAGCTTTGACGGACGCAAAGATCCAGAAAGATGCACCCATCTGGTGAATCAGTTACGCCATTGTCAAGATAAAGTATAATTCAATTTGACAGTTAATTACTTCAAACTAACATTCGACTTTCTTTTTAAGGTGCTGAATATATGTAATCAAATAATGGACGACACAATTTCAGACCTGAGAGCCAACAGAGATTTCAGAGCGAAATTTCCCGATGACGTCCTTCAAGAGAATCTAGCTGGACAACTTTGGTTTGGTGCTGAAGTAAATTAATTTTATTTATTCTTTTAGATATAAAGTTTAATTGGAATTTTGTTTTTTGTAGTGTCTTGCAGCTGGGTCCAGTATCATGAATCGAGAAGTCGAGAGTGCTAGTATGAGACCTTTGGCCAAAGCTTTAACCAAAACGTTGGATAATGTTAGGACTTTGTTACGAGACCAATGTTTAAGGAATCCTAACTGTTATTCAGATAAAGTAAGTTTTAATGATGGTACAATAAGTAATAAACTTTAATGAAATTTTCGATTACTTTTTTCAGATTAAAGACTCGCTACGGTTATTTGATAGATTATTTGCGGAGTTTGAGTTGTGGTAAAAGAATCATTAATATGTTGTGTCCAATAACCAACGCTAGGTATTTTTTTTTAAAGTTACGTCAGTGCAATGGTACCGGTGAAAACAATGAGGGAGTACGACATGCAACAAAACGTTATTGTTTTATTTTCAGAAACATTGCAAAGGTTATTCCAAATAAAAATATAAAAGGATTGTTTAATAAATATAATTCTTTGTAGGGCTTTGAAAACCCGCTACATAACGCAAGAAATGGTAGATGACTACGATCCTGCTTTGATGTTCACTATACCTAGGCTTGCTATTGTCTGGTTAGCACTATTAATGAATTATTAACATTTGATTACAACACTGCAATAGACGTCTTAAAATTCTGAAAAAAATAACTGTCACAACTAAAGGATGGTATATTAGCGCACAATATTTTATTTTGCTTTTGCATTGTAGAATACCAATTAATTCTTAAGAAAGAAGAAAGCTAGTTTTGTATAATATAAAACATCGTCTTTTGCGATTTGTTTCTGATAATTCAATTTTGCTGATTTAAATCATATTCGAACTCATAGCCATGCAGCATTTTGCAACCCAGTGAGAAAAACTGCATTTATTAAACTTTTGGTGTAAAATTTGGCGTATTTGTTCGTATTACAACTTGCAGTATTTACTACCACATTTTTTTTTTCTGAAAAACTGCAGTTTATAGCAGTTGGTTCAGAAGCTCTGCAGAAAAAAACCGCAGCTTTTTTAAGCAGCTGAGTTGCTATGCTCTTTATGTTTGACGTTTTTCGAATATTTTTCGATACTTAGTGCTTACTCTGCAAACTTTTATAAGTTTACAAATTGAAAATAACAGTCCCAACGTAAATAACTAAAGTATGAGTTAACTATTACAACATATTATAAAAATTTTTTTTTTTATAAAACTACCCAAAACTAACTTTCTCTTTACTTTTACAGGGGACTGCTGATTTATCCAGATGGACCATTCAATGTAGACAACGATCCAAACGATATGTCAGAAATGTTCAGACCGTTCCAGAATCTCTTACTAAAAATTCGCGAATTATTATGGACTTTAAATAAATCCGAACTCTACTGTCTAGAAAAAAGTTTATGTAGTGTAGAAGACCCGACTACATTCAAGAAAAAGAATCCTGACCAAGAGTCCGCCGCTACCTTATCTGAATCCACAAACGAATGTGACAGTTCCTGTACATCCATGTTACCAAACGTAGATGACTACGTAGGCAAAATTTGTGTCGATTTTCCAACCTGCAAACAACTCATTCAAAATTTTTACGATAACAAATTTAACGAAGAAGACGAAGTCACCTCAGAACATTCGAGTGATGATGTAACCGAAATATTAGCAAGCCCTGAACCTGGAGAAGATTTAGCCGCTCTCCAAGAAAACCTTTCAACAGCTCTAAATAAAGTTATAGACCGGTCAGATACCCGCGACTCCGGCCTCCATAGCGATACTTGTAGCACCAGTTCTTGTGATCACATTAAAAACGAAGATTTAATCAATAAAACTGAGGTCAACGGGAAAGTTTACATTTCCACCTCAGTTCTAAAACAACTTAAGCAGCAATCACATAGAAATCCCGGTACATCTTCTTGCTACTCTAGTCCTAAGAAATCGTTGTATAAAGGGAAGTCACGGGGTTGTAGTGAGCCATGCAGTCCGTCCGGTAGGCAAAGTTTACGGACGAGGAGTTCGTCTAATAAGAATTGGTTATTGTGTGATCTTGAGGATTGTTTAACTAGTTGCTCAAGTCATCGCAGCGTAGTGTCCGACTGGGACGCCGAAAGGTATTGTGTGATAATACAAGTTAATATTTGTTTTAATTGTTCTTTCTATTCGTAGTTGTAGTAGTGACACGAGTTCGTACAACTCAGATTGTCAAGATGACGAAGAAATCGCATTGGCAATTCAGGCAGCAGAAATTGCAACTCGTAATAGACTTCGCGGTCGATTTTGTGGCACTGAGGATCTTATCCACAGGCTATTTGTGTGCATTTCGGGTGGGCACTTATTAACATTCATAATTCGCTCTTATGTTCTGACCCACAACAGGTCGTTTATTTACCCTAAATCTACGTGCACTCTCTTACGTTTCGCAGCCAATGACTTGATTTAAACTTAAGTCGATGCATTTCTAACTTCTTTTTTTTTTTTTGAAAATTTCAGGTGTTGCTGATCAGTTGCAAACAAACTATGCAAGTGACTTGCGCAACATTCTAAAATGTGTGTTCCAAATGAACTGCTCAGAACCTGTAGTTTCTCCTAAATCATCATCATCTAACGGAGACGTTGATGGAAGGAGCTTAAGAGCTGAGAGAATAAGTGTCGACAGTGCTGAAGAGGCTATTGAACGCTACTGTTTTTCAAATGCCACTGAAGGTAATTGAAATATTTGACAGTCATCTTATTGGAAATTTTATTTATTGAAAATTTTCAGAATGTCCTGTATGGATACCGGACGAATTAGCTCCACAGTGTATGTCGTGTCAAGCGGTATTTACTGTTGTCCGTCGAAGACATCACTGCCGCAATTGTGGAAAGGTATTAGATTAAACACAACGCCAATGTTTCTAGTTTGTAAACTTTATGTCCTCAGGTCTTCTGTTCACGATGTAGCTCTAACTCTGTGCCTCTACCTCAATACGGGCATACAAAACCGGTGCGAGTTTGTAACCGGTGTTTTATTTATCAAGTAACTCCTTTCTTCATTCAAGACGATGATTGACATTTGGATATTGAATATTATTAATTGTCGATATCGAAAAAAAAATATTTTTAAGCAATATAGATAAGTTCATATAACGAAATTAATAATCACACCGCTGTGGTTGTTTGTCAGTATTAATAACGTTTTAAAAAATAAATTGATTTCGCACTGTACATAGTGTAAAAAAGGATAAAATTTCATCCCCTTTCACAAAATATTTTTTTCATATAATGAAGTAAAATAAAAATTTTTAAGTTAAATTTTAAATTTATCAGCTATATGTGGAACCTTTACACGTCCAGCTGATATTATATCTTAATTCAATGAAAGGACAGGAAACGATAGGATTGAATAACATATTGCATAACACTTTGGAGCCAGTCAAAGAAGACTGCATCTTGAAGGACCAGTTATTTGAACTTTTTAAAGAGAAATGAATCAAAACGTTTACATTGTTTCAGGTGTTAGGACGCCAATAGGTAAAAACTATTGTGTTTTTTAACCAGACCAAACTTATTTAATTCGTTCATAGGGTCTTTCAATGGGTCGCTTAGCGGATGTTCAGCTGCCGAATTGGGTACAATAGTGATAAAGGAAAGTCTTAAGCGAGCGGGAATTAAAGGCAGTGAAGTATCAGAAGTAATTATTGGGCAAGTTTATACTGCAGGTAAATTAATTTTTAATGTCATTTTGAAGAAATAAAGTTTGATGTAACTTATTATTAGGTCAAGGGCAGAACCCACCAAGACAAGCATCTATGAAAGCTGGTATACCCACAGAGGTTCCAGCATGGGGTGTTAGTATGCTGTGTGGAGCGGGATTGAAGTCTGTAGCGCTTGGATTTCAGTCAATTTTGTGTGGCGATTCGGATATTGTTGTTGCTGGCGGGATGGAAAGTATGAGTCAGGTTTGTATAGAGGATAAGTGGTAGGTAATAATCAGGGAGATGAAATTTGCTTTGATTTTTTTAGACTCCTCATGCTTGCCATTTAAGAAATGGGAAAAAGATGGGAGATGCTAATTTTGTTGACACGTTATTAAACGATGGGTTGATAGATGCGTTTTGTTGCTGCCAGATGGGAGTTACAGGTTTAGAGTACAGTCACAACGTGAATCAATTTATGTAATCTCATTTTTTTTTTTTTTTTTTTTTTTTTTTTTTAGGTGAAAACGTAGCCAAAAAATATTCTGTTTCACGTGAAGATCAAGACGAATACGCTTATAAGTGTCAGATAAAAACAAAATTAGCAATCGAGTGCGGTTATTTTCAACAGGAAATAATACCAGTAATCATACCAGGAAAAAAAGGTTTTTTTTGTCTTGACTAATATTTTTTTTAAGAAACTGAATTTGTGTTTGTAATAGGAAATGTCGAATTTGCCAAAGATGAACATCCACGTCCTGATTCTACTGTAGAATCTCTTAAACGATTAAAACCTTGCTTTGTAACTGGTAGCGACGGTACTGTCACTGCTGGAAACGCTTCTGGAGTCAACGATGGAGCATCAGCTGTGGTGTTAGTTAACGAAACTGTATTACGGGATAAAAAGATGAAGCCATTAGCTAGAATTATTTCTTGGGCTCAAACAGGAGTTCAACCGGAAATAATGGGAATGGGACCTGTGACTGCAGTACATGCAGCGGTATTAATCACTTAACAAATCAAAGGGCGTTAATTTATTATTCAGTTATGTCTTTGCAGTTGAAAAAGGCTGGCTGGAATATCAAAAATGTTGATGTTTTTGAATTAAATGAACCAATGGCTGCAGTAGCTATAGCGCTTGTTAATGAGCTGGGTATTGATGAGAAAAAGGTTAATAATAATTAACAAAATATTTCCTTATTTTTATATAAATTATTTTTAATTTTTTTTACAGGTTAACATTCACGGTGGTGCAATTGCCTTGGGTCATCCTTTGGGTGCATCTGGCACTAGAGTTTTAGTGACATTAATTTACGCACTAAAGAGAACTGGCGGAAAGAAAGGTGTCGCATCACTTTGTATTGGTGGTGGTATGGGTATTGCTATGTGCATTGAAATTGTGTGATTGAATGTGAAAAGGAATGATATAAGCTTTATCGTAGCTTCAATTTATCATAAAGATTCACATTGTTTTACATATTAACACATATAAGAAATCTATATAAATAAAATCTGCGATCAGTGTTCAGTTTTGTTATTTCAATATCAAATAACAAACGTTAGAAATTCGAACACAAAATTCTCATTAAAAATGTAATGAAAACTCGCTAATTTTTTGACATCCGAATATACTGTGGATTAACAAATTTCTATAACATGAAAATTTTTTTTTACCATAAAAAATTATTTAGTCTTCTTAATTATAAATCATAATAAATTTCTTGTTCCAACATGATTTAATACTGCAATGACATCAGATTTGTCGAAGCCGAGCTAATCTCTGGGTAAGTTCGTCCTAAAAAAGTAATAAAATGAAAAAATTTTATAGCATTCAAATTATTACAGGTAAAAAAATCACTTGTTCTTGGGAAACTTGTGTGGAAACGCCAATTGATCCTTCTTGACCTTGTGGCAGCTGCATATTTAATTCAATTCTGAAAACAAGGAAAAAATTCAATTAACATGTAAAATAAAGTAGTTTATTTATTTACCCAGCTTCGTCTGCCACTTGCATCATTAGTGAATCAACATCATTTTGGGGTACAGAGGTCGTAACAGTTTGGCTCATTGTATTTTCCATATACGAAGATTGAACATCCAAGTCTTCAAATTGATGTTCAAATTTGTCCATCAAAGCTGATATCTATATTATAAACATTTAGTGAATAACATTTTAATAATTTTGATTTTAAAAACTCGCCTTTTCTAAATTCATTGATTTCATCGTAGCGTCCATCGCTTTAACAACACCAGCCATACTTTGGGTGACCTGACATTTATAAGTTTTTAATGTTCAGTGTTTTCGAACAGTTAAACCAACAAGATTAATTACTTTTTTAGTTGTTACAGCTGTTTGTACACGACTAGCCACAGCGTCAACTCTCGAACTCATCCGTAGGTAATTCAACGCTTGATTTTTTTGACGGATTGCATTTTCTGCGTGAATACGGGCTCCTTCCATATTATTTTTTTGTATAGCTTTTTTTAGTTTATTCTTCTCAACTTTTTCTTCTTTTTCACATTTTTTTGCATTTCTTTCAAGATCTTTGGCCGCAAATTTTAGGTTGAAAAGGTGTTATATTTTATGAATTAAGGTAAAAACCTGAGTCTTATTTTTTCTTGTTTACTTTCAGAATAGGATTGAAAGGATACTTTCCATGTTGGAAACTGACATATTTGATGATGATGTCTTCAATGTGTTACCAATCAAGTAAAAAAATTATTTAAAAACTATTATTGTGTAAACAGAAGTGGTAGAAATCTATCACCCGATGTGCTTCGCCATTGCATTACGTCATATGAGTATCACAGCATGACGTCATAGGTGTAGTTTTTTTTTTTTTTTTTTTTAATTTTTTTATGTACTTTAATATGTTTTCATTTTTAAAACAAAATTCAATTTAGTCAGTACGAAAACTATGCTGCAGAAGGAATGGCCTAGGTTATTGGAAAATATTTTCGGCTGCTTTTACGATAACAGCGAGATTGAGAATTTGGAGTCGACCGATCGTAACCACGTGAATAATATAGACAATCGAATCGGTTATGCATGCGGCGCAAGGTGGTCAATTTTGTCTCTAAATCGTTGCGTCATTAGACAATAACCCAGAACTCGCATTCAAGATGGACGCTTATACCTCATTCACACTACAGATCTAAATCCAGTGGATCTAGATCCGGTGGATGTGAAATCCACCCAACCACGTTT
>JAQGAS010001196.1:0-23788 GCA_034686365.1 Pachymerium ferrugineum | reverse complement strand
CTCAAAAATTTATCTTTAGCTGAATTTTGAATGACAAGAAAATTCTTGGAAATTAAATCGAAGATACAAGTACAAAACAAAATGGCAAATGCGTGGAAAGAGATGATACAATATTCATAAACAGCTGATCCACAGCCAAAAAGACAGTTAAAAACCATAGAATTGTTTTGTAAATTTAGGATTGTATCATGCAAGAGACCATCTGGGTTGAGAGCTGTGGATGCCTCATACGTTAGTAGAATTGACAATACGATCAAAGTAAAGAATAAAGTTGGTATAGTTATTAGTGAATAATTCCAGCATTTCTTTTGTAGGTTCGAATCGTTTGATAAGTGTGTCAATAGTTTATCAAGAGTTGCGAATAATTTGGTCGTTCTACTGTAGAAAATTGTATAACTGATAATTGAAGTGACAGTTTGAAGAGAAATAGCGAATACTGTTGAAATTGTTAAGGCGTTTGGTTTAACAGCTGCGACTATTGTAGTTGGAAATATAAGTGAGAGAAATGACGTCAATTGGAGGGTTAGAAATATTACTAACCAGAATCTCTTTTTAGTTGTTGTGGAAGAAATTGCGAATATTTTCAATACGAATTTCCATAATGTTGTAAGTTTGTTTTCAGTCTGGTTTGAGAAGATTTTGAAGTGTGTTGCTAGCATGGTTTTTCCTGATTAGACTGGAGATACGAGAAAAGTTTTAATGAAATTATCGTGTGTAAATATCGTAACTAATCAATTTTCTGTTCAAATAATTGCTTTGCCATTAAGGAATCACTTAACAAAATTGATTTTAAATCTATTTTCCGGCCTCAAGTTTCTATTGGTGGCCTAACCAGGCGACAAAAATTGATCCCATTGGTTGGTTTAGATCACGTGATAAAAAGTTTCGTTTTAGACGAAATAACAGCTCAAAATTAACAAGTTAAAGTATTATAGACTTAAGACGATTGCAATCTTTTATTTTAACACCCAACTAAGGGAGTTGAGTGTCTCTTTAATTACGCACTACATAGTTTAATTAATATCAGATTTATGTATCTCTTCAAGCAGTTTGATACAAAACTATAATATACGTCAATAGTGTCCCAATCACCTGTAAAATTTGAAACTAATTAAAAATTAGCCGCAAACAAAGTTTAATAACAGCATACCGATAAAAAAGATCCATTAGTAATTACAAACAACCCACACACATTTATACCAACAGTACTCATAGAATACGTTTGAATGAAAACTAATTTCCTAATATTCTCTTCTTGGCACATCTCACTCTTGGAAAATCGAAACTTCATCAAGGACAAAGCCACTTCGTTCGCCTTTAAAAAAGAAAAAAAAAAGATAAAAATTTTGAATTTGAGAAACAGACAAAAAAATCTTAACCTTCTCGTTCACTTGAGCTGCTTTCTTGAAGAACAAAAGTATAAACCACATATCTTTCACCGACTTAACCAACATGACAACTGCCATACCCATAGCCGATGATAAATACAATTGTATAACCCTACACGTCAGACACAATCCAACAGTTCCATTAAGACAACACACAAAAAGAATTGGAGATAACACTTCGCTCGTTTCACTCGCCAATTTACATACAATGTCAAAACTCTGGTACAATTCTTCGATTCGGTTCTGAGTTTTACAACGAATCGAATTTTGAATTTTGACGAAATTTTTTGATATCAAATCGAACATACAAGTGCAATACAAAGTTATGAAACCATAGGTTGCAATCATAGTGTACACATACATAATTGATCCAAAACCAAATAGGCAGTTGAAGAATAAAGAAACTTGCGTGGAAAGTGAGTAATTTGTTGCGCTTTGTATAGTGTCGTGTAAAAAGCCTCCATTGTTTGAAGCCGTTGCCGTTTGGTAGACGAAAAGACTTCCTGTTGTTATTAATAAAATAAATAACATTGTTACTGTTGTTTTTGTATAGTTCCAGCATCGTTTTTGCAAATTCGCATCGGTTGATAGAAGTGTGTAAAGTCTTTGGAACGTGCGGAATATTTTGTTTTGGCGTTTGTGGAAAGTGATATATATGGTAAGGGATGTAACAATTTGAAGTGAAATCGTAATTACCGTTGAAAAGGTAATGACGGTTGGGTCGAGAGCTGCTAGTGTTGTTGTTGGTGTTATGACTAAGAAATATGATGTTAATTGAAGAGTTGTGAAAAATATTAACCAGTAGTTGTTTTTGGGCTGTGAGAATGAGATTCCGTAGGGTTTCAATAGATAGTGCCAGAGTTTTGTGAGTTTGTTTTGGGGTTGTTTTGTTAGAAAACGCGGTTGAATGGAGTGTATTGCGTTCATGGTGGAGAGTGTTAGGGACTGGTGGCTAAAAGAAGTTTCTTATTCGTTATTAGTGTAGTTATGGAAATCAATTATCCCAAAGCAAATAATTGTTTTGTCATTAAGGGGAAAAACAAACTAATCTTTCTAAGTGCTTATAAAATCAAATGAAAGGGAGTAAAAAAGTGTTTGATATATTAATATTATACGGAGAATATGGTATATTACAAGTGACAGTTCTTAAAATTAGTTTGCAGAATACAAACATTAGAAAAGCAATTAGATTGTGTTGTATCATTATGTTGATACCTCATAAGCTAACGCATTAAGGCATTATTGATGTTAAACTGCTTAACATGAAATTCTTAAACCACCTTTTAAATCAAAATCCAAAAACAAAGATTATCAATTTATGGATCTACATTATGAAATTCTATGGTATTTCTCTGAGCACTGAAAAATCTAAAACCAGATACTGGTTTATAGTATTTTTAATCTTGCAAATCATTACTGCTCTCGTTACAATATTGTCACCAATACTGTACTTAACACGGATCAAGTATTTTAATTATTCTAGTATTGCCCTTCTGCCACTTGTATTCCGAGTATTGACTGCAATGTCAGCCTTTGTCACCTTATACACTCGCAATGCCAGCTTATTCAACACTTTTGTCCTATTATTGTCAACTTTGAATCCTATTCTTGTGAAGAAAAGTTGGAAATACTCAAAATTGGTTGTATCAACACTTGCAGTTTTTTCAATTTCTTCATTTCTGACCGGCGTTTGCGAAGCTTCAGCAGTAATGCGCCCTGACCGTGAATACAATATTTTTTTTAATGCAACATCTAATTAAACATTAATGAAATATTCAGCTTGTTTAACGGGGATGCACGTTTTGAATGAGTGCATCTATCAGTACACTGTTAACTCGATGGCTGAATTTGGAATATTGTTTTGTACAATTTTGTTTGATTTACTTACAAAAAGTTTTGAACAACTTCAATACTCCGTTGTGACTCGATCAATCACTTTGAATGAAATTAGGAAATTGTACGGAAGCTTTGAAGAGAAGTGTAGATTAACAGTTCGTGTTAGTGAAATGTTGTCACCTTTACTGTTCATTATTTGTTTGACGAAGATTGCAAGTGTGTGTGTAATAATTCGACTGCTTGATGTAGAGAGGTGGAGTTTGTGGGCTATATTTTTGATTCATACTTGTAAAGATCTATGGATTTTGTTTTTGTTTTTCAAAAAGGCAGCTCAAGTTAATGCTAAGGTATTTGGTTTCACTTTCAATTTGGTGTTTTTTATAGGTTTTTTTTTAATAGATAAATGAGACAAAGTCATTTTTGCTGTCACTGAAATGCAAAAGTTCTGCTCATGGCCAACAGATGTCTCAAGAAGAAACTAATTTGAAGTTGATATTCCATGTTAGTTATTGGAGAGAGATTGGAATAAGTGTTTCAGGATTGTTTATTATATCCAACATCTCAATTTTGTCAGTAGGTGCAATAGAGAATGAATTGGGCACTAAACTTTACCTGATATTGATTTCTTTTGTTGCTAGTTGATTGGAACACTATTAACCTACATTGTCGTTCTGTATTCAAATGAGTTTATGTGAAAAAGAAATTTGGAAGACGTAGATTAGACTTCATTTCGTACATTTTGTTGCATATAACTGTACAAGATGTTGGAAAATTATGTTGCACAATGTGGCATTTTTGCTGTCACTGAAGTACAAAGTTCTGTTGATGGCCAACATATGTCTCAATAAGAAACTAGTTTGCCTTCATCATTGCGGAGAGAAATGGCTTTTTTTGTTACTTCAAGTGTTGACTTTAATTCTAAGAGTTTACATTAAACTTAATGTCAAATTTATTGCAGTACATTTATCAGTGAATGATCAGTAATGGTCAATTTAAAACAAGATCATGTACGGTATATAATCAAGCAGTTTGGTACAAGATTATAATATACGTTAGCAGTGTACCACTTAACTGAAAATATATTAAATGTTTAAATTAATACAACACAAACATGCAACAAGGACTACCAAGGGTATCAGATAATACATTGCATTAGCCTGGTATTAAATCTAACTCTTCACACTGAAGGTGGCGCTTTAAAATACACTAAACTTCCTGTAACCGTAATATGTGTAAGATCTTATACATACTATGCTGTAACTCACACGTTGTCAGGAAATTCCATAGGAATGTCGTGTCTATTCCCTTAGTAGTCCTTGTTTGCAATAACGTACCGATAAAAAAGAACCATTGGTAATCACAAAGAACCCGGACACGTTTATACCAACAGTGTTCAAAGAATACGTTTGCGTGAAAAGTAGTTTTCGTATGCTCTCTTCTTGCGACATTTCACACTCATTGTGGAAACACCGAAGCTTCACCAACATTAGCACCGTTTCATGCGCCTTCAAAAGAATCACAAATATTTAAAACATAAAAATTACCGTTGCGGGTATACAACCTTTTCGTTAACCTCTGCTGCCTTTTTGAAAAACAATAGTATAAGCCACATATCTTTGACCGCCTTGCCGAAAATCATAGCAGTCATACACACCGCTGAGAATTGCAACTGCACAACTCGACATGTCAGACACAACCCAACACTTCCATTCAAGCAATACACTAAAAGAATAGGTGACAACACTTTACTCGTTTCATTCGCCCATTTAGAAACAAGTTGAAAACTCTGATACAACTTGTCAATTCTATTGACACTCAAAATCGAATTTTGAATTTTGACGAAATTTTTTGATATCAAATCGAACATGCAGGTACAATATAATATAATAATGAGTGAATATATCAGAATAGTACAGTATTCGTACATAACCGATACAACACCGACAGCGCATTTTAAGAGTAAGAGATTTGGTATTAAATGGGAAACATTAATGACGCGTACGTCAGTGTTTTGAATAAGTCCGCCGAGGTTAGTAACAACGGTCGATTCGTACGTGAATAGAATTACTAAGATGGTTTGAATAAAAAAGAAAGTTAATGCTACAGTTTTGGAATAGGTGCAAGTTTTTTTTTCAAAATTCGGATCGGTCATGAGAGGTGCCAAGAGTTTTTCGAAGGTGCGTAGTATTTTGGTTTGGCGCGTGTAGAATGTGATGTAAACCGTGATGGTTGTTGCAGTCTGGAATGAAAGAGTGAGCACTGTTGACAATGACATAGCGTTTGGTTTGAATCCGATAAGTGTTGTGAATGGTAGTAGAAGTGAGAATATTGAAGCCATTTGAAGCGTTGTAAAAAAGAATAACCAAAATTTGTTTTGGCGTTGTGACAATGAGATTCCGTAGGGTTTCATTAGGTAACGCCATAGTTTAGTAAGTTGGTTTGGCGGGTGATAACGAGTTTGTGTCGGGAGTACAAGCGGCATCGTTTAGATACTGTGTGTTATGAAGGTTGCCAGAGAAATATTGACACTTCAAGCATTTATCTAATTGGTTTTAATAAGAGTAAATGTCATCGTAGCAAATAGTAAATGTCTTCTTGGCAAATATTAGTTTCATGGTTAATGATGAGTGGAGTGACAAATTATTGGGATCGATTTTAGTTCGAAATGCTGCCACTGGATGTGAGGGCGCCACTGAACAGTGGGTACAATAATGGTTTGAAATGTTAAATTAAAACTTGGGTGTTCATGTGAAATATTTATCTGTACTCACACAACTTTCCCATACAATACCGCCATCTGCCGTTCTATTCCCGCACCAGCATGACGTCATTCACGACCAGCCTCGAAAAGGTGTAGCCAGGTGAAATCACGTGACAGCCATTTAAACAAACTCGTTGTATGATCTCAAGGTTTGGTGGTTTAACGAACATAATTTCCTGCATGCGATTTCTCAAGGAAGAAAAAAAGTGTAATGTTCTCACACAACATTTCGCCGTCCTATCACTTAATCGACTCGCACCACACTAAAGTGAAACAATCTCATCTCAGGTAGTAACAACAAAACTGTCCCAATACAAGTTCGTCATGGCGTTGCCCCGATGGGAACTTTATTTCTACTGTTCGTTGATTGTGACCGTGACTGTTTTAACTGGATTGATTGAATCAGAAGAAATTTTAGATGGTGTCGTTTATAGGAATAAAGCAACTTTAATCACTGGCAATTATTTAGTTACGAAGGATATAATCGTCGAACATGATGGCGAGTTGAGAATACAACCTGGTTGTCAACTTCGATTTGAAACTGGAGCTGGTATTACTGTAAGAGGAATTTTAAAAGCTGAGGTGAGTTAAACTTTGGTTGATTTAATTGGGTTTTAATAGGAGGTCAGATTGAATTTATGATTACAGTGAGGGTTTTTGGGGATTAAATTTATAATTTGTAATTAATGCCAGGAGTTAATTGGATTCATTAAATGAGTAGTGAAAGTAAATTTTTCTTAAATAAATAAAAAAAAAAAAAAAAAAACGCCAGATGAGTATTTATTATAACGAGGTCATAATAATATAATACATAATTAAGAGTTCCGCACCTAAAAATGAATCAGAAAACGTCCTTAATAACTCCATTCCGGATGATTAATCCAAATGAATACGCAATATAGGAACACTCGTTACAACAAACTTCATTAACATAAAAATTCAAAAAAAAAAAATTCAAGTTCGTCCATTTTTTTTGTTGTTAAAATAAAATTGAAATTCAAAATTTTATTTCAGGGAAACGCAAACGGAAGGATCAGGATGACCAGTTTAGTAGCTCAATCCGAGCAGGATGTTAAAACCCCCACTACCATTCGCTTGGTTGACGGCCCTACCATTTTTGCTGGACGACTCCAGATATCCCATGAGGGGCGTTGGTTTTCCGTTTGCACTAACTCACGCAAGTAAGAGTTTGTTAAAACTTGTTTCTGTGACCTCATCGATATTACCACATCAATAAACACAAAACATTTCAAAAATATTAAATTTCCGCGAGGGGGCATCGTGAATAAATTGTTTTAATCTCTTTAGGTAGGGCAATGTACTTTTAGAGAGGGGTCAAATGACAATGCATTGTGGGAGAAAGGAATACAAAAGAAAAAAAAACTACTCTTTGATACTTGAACTCAATTTTTAAAATTTTTTTCTTTAAAAAGAAAGTTTGGTGAAATTTGGTGATTAATTTAAAGGGCATTCGCATCCCGGAAAAAGAAGCGACATCTCTTGTGTTTCATGGAAGTAATCTGATCGTCATGGTTGCTCAAGCTGAATAGCATGGTTGCATTATGATGACTTTTGTCATTGCAACTGATTTCTTAGACCTCAACATATTTTTTTAATGGCAGATTAATTACTTAATTTCTCAAAGTTAATTTTGAGAATGTTGTTAGAAAAACACCCTTGTGGTACTAACAATATTTCATCAAATAAAATTTATTATTTTATTGGTCTATTAAAAGGTGTATCATTATAATGATTAAGTTTGCAGAGCCATAATTCCTGTTATAAATTTTTAAAATACTGAACAAACTGCAGGAAAAAAGACACTTTTCTTGTATTTGCAGTTCATTGCTGTATTATAAGTTATTATTAACACGTATTTTTATTTCCAGTTGGACTGATTTTGATATCCAAGTGGCGTGTAGAGAACTAGGATTTCGAGGAGGGCAGTTTTATAAATGGTTTGACCATAACCCTGATTACAATCAACTTCTGTACGAACATCCTAACTGTTATCCATCGGAGCCATCGTTGAATCTATGCAACAATAACCACACTAAGAAGTTTGGAAGTGGAGTTTGTGGTATGGGAAATTCACTTTTTTATCTAACAGACTGAAAAATACAAAAATTTCCATTTGGCTTTTTTGTGTAAACATTAAAAAATATTGATAAGATATCTTATCGAGTAAAGCACCTGGCAATAGATAAGAAAGTCATATTTCAAAATATTTTTTTGCTTCTCTAATGGTTTGGCAATCTAAATTCCAATGTAAATACATAATAGCTATAAAAACGCAGTCACAAGGTTAAAATTTATAAGCAATAAGATTATAAGATTTAAGTATATTTAAAAATTCATTTCAAGGTTTTAATAAACGTCTATTAATTCATTTCAATAGATGACCATCTGGACATTGGCATTGAGTGTGACCCCCAACCAACATCAAATCTCAATCATTGGCGAGGCATCCTGTTCGAGAACGCCAAATTCATAGACAGTGCTGAATACTCCGACGGTGAAACAAACTCCAGACTGAAAGTTTCTTACTCTTCAATAAGCTATGTTCACATTCATCACGCTGGTTTCAACAAAACTGGGAACTTGACATCTGCAATAGAAGTCGTAGGTGTCCCACCACAGATCCAACACACGCACGTCAAATATTCTCAATCCAATGCTATTAACATAACCAGCCCAGAGAATGCTATTGACATCAGGCACAGCGTTTTTGAACATAATAGAGGATATGGAGTTTTCATTAATTCATCAACTGGACGAGCAAGAATCCACAATTGCACAATTTTGCAGAATGGAGCTGATGGAGTCAGATATGTGCATCACGACCCAATGACTGAACCATTAGTTTACAATGACTTCTGCAATAGTTTGGTAAACGACCAGAAATACCCGTTGAGATTTTCCATGAGGCAGCAGAAGAATAACCCAAGAAACATCAGTTGTGAAAAGGTACACATTTTACTATTCGCAGTATGCATAAATTCTGTTATTATATAACTTGTCTCTTTATTAGGTTTTAACTACAAAGCAAGACAGAAGTCTATTCCTGACAATCCACTTTCTGTACTGGTACAGCGACAAAAATGGCGCTGGTGAACTGGAAATTCGTGATGGGCCCAATGGATGGTCTCCTCTGCTTTACAAATTTGAAATCACCAATGGAAGTCGCCTTCAGAGCATAACCACTACCGGACCTGCAATGTGGCTAAGATTCAATGCTAAAGCTAACTCGAGTGTCTACTTAACAATAGACATTGAGTCAGATTTTCACAAACCTTTTGACTTGAATGTGACTGACACCAGAATTATACAAAATAATGGCAGAGGAATAGCTATGGAAAACATAAGAAGCTCTTTGGGTGTCCACAGTTGTGAGATATTGTATAATAGTCATGTAGCAGGTGTTCATGTACTTAATGGGTCTGGTGATGTAAATATTACATCATCTCAGATATCGAATAATGTTGGTGATGGAGTGAATATTTCATACGCTGGTGGCAGGCAAAATATTTCATACACAACTATCAAGAATAACCGTGGCCGGGGTGTGGCCCTTTGGTTTAATCAAAGTTCCTTATTCAAGTTTGATGCTCAAAACACTATTCTATACAAATCTTTAATTATTGAGAATCTTGATTATGGGATGTTAGTTGGAAATTACTGCGGAAATTCAGTAGTGAATGTCACCCAAAGCACTTTTCGAGGAGGTGGTTATGGGGGATTGAAGATTCTTTCTTGTTGGTGGCAAAACACTGGACGTAGAAAAGTGTTTGTGACTTTGAATATATTTGAAAAGAACAGACTCAGTGGACTGGAGATATCACCAGCTGTCAATATGGATGCAATTATTTTTCATAATAAATTTAGACAACACACTGTAAGTGCCCTACATATCCGTAACGAAGCCCGCGAAGAGTTGGAGCAATTGAGTACAAGTATAGCAATTTGGCACAACTATTTTGAATACAATAATGGATATTTTGTTGCTGGACTTGGATTATGCCAATTTGCTTCTGAGCAGACATTGAGTTTTATGTACAACTATCTTTCTGACAATTCAGTTAGAGAACCGTTTCCTCACTTCAACCCAAGGAACAGAGTTGCAGCTGTGGTCACTGTTGCGTCCAGTAATGTCATTGTTCAAAGAAACAGTTTCAAGAATGCATTTTCAACATATGATATTGGCTCACATTTGAATTCAAGATACAGTATTATAAATGGTACTTTCAATTATTTTGGCAAAGATGATGGCAAATATGTGTACAGCAGGATCTTTGATGCCAAGTATCGCTACAATCTTGCTTCAGTTGAGTTTTATCCCTTTCTGTTACTGGACACTGACTTAAACTCAACGTATTACGTATCAACCCAACCACCACTGCCAGACGATTTTGCACAAACAGAGTTCGAAATAGGAGGTGACGTAAATAATAGCGTAGTTCTTCGTAGAGGTGAATACAGTGTAACCAGGGACATAGTTATTAACACAAATGGGGAATTGAAGTTAACCAGAGGGTCAATACTGAAGTTTCCACGTTCTGTAGGGATGTTAATTCATGGGATGTTGACTGTAGACAATACTGACATTTATGAAATTAGCAATAGGGGAGTTCTGCTCAAATCTTTGGAAGATATACCAATGGTCAACAATTCTGTTCTTCGGCTTGTCGGTGGGAAGAATAATATGGAAGGCAGATTGCAGGTGAAGATAAACAATGAATGGGGAACAATTTGCAATTATAGATGGACTGAATTGGACGCTGCATTGGCTTGTCACCAATTGGGTTATGTCTTGAATCCTGATGACTGGTTATTGGAACCATCTGAAATGGAAGTGACTGGATACAGCGGTCCCATTCATTTGAGCAATGTCCAATGTGGGCATTTGGATTTCGATGTGAGGAAATGCAGAGCTGAAAAGAAAGGCGAGTTCCAGAATTCATGCAGTCATGATAGTGATGTTGGCATCAAATGCTACAATCAAGGCTGGGCTGGTGTAAGAGTCTCTATGACTGCAAGGAAACGAGATTTGAGGGACCTTCAGATTGAAGGTGCAGGGTTGTTTGATGGTATTGACAATGTCTTGAAACCAGCATTACAAGTTGATATTGCTCATTTTAATATACACAGAGTGAATATAACAAAGAACATTCACGCTGGACTGGGTGTTGTCTTTGGAAATCCTTTCTTTGACAACAAAATTACTGAAAGTGTGATCAGTGGGAATAAAGACCATGGAGTTGTGGTACATAGTCAGGGATTATGGCTTGAAAATTGTGCTGTTTTTGATAATAGAGCGAGTGGAATTCAGTATAATCCTGTGCTGACTCGTGAAGAGGAGAGGAATTTGGTAGAATGGATTTACCCAATGGAAAACGGTGACAGCAAATACCAGTTGTTGAATGGTGGAACCTCCAGATTGAAAGTGGAAAGAGAAGATGACCCAAAATTTTATGTGATGAATGGCAATCCAAATGTTGAAGGAAGTTTCAATATCTTTAGTGAACAGGGGGGCAATTCTTTTCAAATTATTGCGATTGGAAGTATTGACCCCAACAGTACAAGTCAACTCACCATTCAAGACGGCCCTGTAAAAATTGATTTGAAAACCCAACTTCTTCGATTTCCATATTCTTCAATATACAGTAGCATTACCCTGAACTACAACACTGGAAGCAAACCTCTTGGCAAGATTGCTCTTCACATAACAGCTTTTGAACGTAAGTACTGACCATAAAAACAGTTGATCATACCATAGTTAACACATTCCTTTATTTGAACAGGGCGTCCATACAGATTGACACCCACCATCAGAATCCACAATTGTGACGTCAGTAGGAATAATGATGGTATATCAGTATATCACTACAACCGTGCACGCGGTGAATGGAAAGAACGATACCTGCGAGTTAAGAATGAGTCCATCGAACTCTACAGAAGCAACATCCACGATAACAAGAAGAAAGCATTGCTAGTCATTACCCCACACCACGAAAGCCTAGCACTAGAGTTGGCCAACATTACATACTTGATCAACGAAACCCACTTGGACAGCAACAAAGGTGGAGGCATCATGCAAATCAGCAGGGATGTCCTCAATTCAAACAATGTCTTCAATTGGATCATTGGCGGAAACACAATGACAGCGAATTTAGACGACGGAATAGAAGTGACTTTTCCTTACGTGTGGCAATCCAAGTTGAACGAAACCCATTCGTTCTACCTGCAGAACAACACCGTCAATTACAACCGAAATTTCAAATTGGTAGTCAATGGGTTCTTCACAAAGACATTCATCCGCGAGAACGTGTTCTCAGACAATTTCTGCAAAAAGGGGCTTATAAGTATCCTGGGAATGGAGAAACTAATGGTTGTGGAGAGAAATATAATTGGAAACAACACTTGTAAATACATGGTTGAGTTTAATATTGAAAGTCACACTGAGCTGGGCGTTAATATCCCAGCGTATTTCAAGAACAACATAGTCAAATCAAATCGATTTATAACGACTATCAAGACTGAAGACTCCTACCAACCTAACAGCTACACAATAGGTCTTCGAGGGGTCCAGAAAGTCAATGTCACCAACAACGTGTTTGATAGAAATATGCTGGAATACCAATTACTCGCCGGCATCCAAACCAGTACTTTGGACAATTACGTCAACGCAAGAGAAAACTACTGGGGAACTACCATAGAGCTACAAATCAGAGCTAGTATTTTTGATTTTGATGATTGGAACAGTTTTGCTCTTGCTGATTTTTCGCATTACTTACTTGAACCTACTTTGGAGACGTCGAATCTAAACTATGACCCACTCACACCACCTATATTCAACAACTACTTGGGTGGCCGGATTTACAACAACACGAGACTCTTTTGGCAACCGATTCCTTACATTGTGCGATCAGATGTTACTATCATGCCAGGCGCAAGACTTACAATTGATCCAGGTGTCAATTTACATTTCTATCCAAGTGTTGGGATATTGGTATTGGGTGCACTGCAAGCCAGTGGAAGTAGGAACCATCGCATTACTATGTCTCCATACCTCCCAATAACTGATATAAGACCTAAAAGAGAAATCAGAAGCGGTCTAAAAACCGAGAGGATGCTGCCTTCAGGGAAATTGGTCAGATTGTGTACCCGGGCACCGTGCGAATTCGGTCGACAGGGATTTTTGGAATTGTACAATGTGACTACAATGCAGTGGACACCCGTTTGCGACAAGAGATTCACAGAAAGGAATGCTGAAGTCATTTGCCAAGAACTTGGCTACCAGAACTTAAACGTCTTTGTCAAGTTTGGCCCACGGTTGGACGTCGACCCAACGTATCTGAGTAGAATCAGAACTTGGCCAGAACCGAGACAATGTAGAGGTAATGAAGAGAAGTACACGGATTGCGATGTTAGGTTGAATGGGGATTTCAGACATGTCTACTTCTGCCCTCATACTGCTGATTTTGTGTTTGTCTTCTGCGGTGATAGGAACTTGCGGAGGGGTATGAGGTACTGGGGAGGAATTCGATTTGCAAACCCAAATTTTGAGCACAAAGTCGATTATCGTTTTGATAAGATGCCCAATACTGTTTCAATTCAGGATTCGGTTTTGGAGTACGTCGATATAGTTGGAGCTGGGATTTTGCATAATGAAAAGAGCGGTGCAATATTGGCAACTTTCAATGCGCCTCATAAGTTGGAATACATCAATGTTACTCATTGTGCCTCTGATGGAGTTAATTTGATAGCTCCACTTGTTGGGGTTAATTTAGTCGAAAGTTGGATTGAAGATAACTTAGGAGTTGGTGTCAATATCTTGGAATTGAATGGTTTTGAAGGCAAGTCTTCTGATTCGACATTCACTCCTCTTAAAGTTGCACATATTCCTTACAACTTATTTGGGGTTCTGGATGTGTGCGCGTCTAATAAGATAGTGGAAGTTGAGAAGAGGATTTTAGTGTACTACAGATACAGAAATCATCCAATGGATTGTGTGAAGATTTTTAGAAGTGCTGGTCAAATGAATCAAATTGGGTTTCGATTCCTGCAGTTGAATTTGTTCGATTCCACCGGTGATTTGTCGTCGATCGATAAAATCCGAGTGATTGACGGGAATATTTACGACCGGTTTTCCAAGTTGCTTGGAGAAGTGACTTTTAAAAGTGACAAATTGTTTTTTAAAACTGAGAGTAAAGGGTTGAGTATTCATATGCACGCAAATGGCGCTACAGAAGTTTACGGGTTTGTAGCGGAGGCTTTTGTTTTGCCGGCGTTTGGGATTGGGTCGACCAGTGAGAGGAGTCATAATTTGACTTATTCTGTCATTATGGGCAACCGAATGGGAGGTGTTATTTACTCGTCTACTGGAGAGTTGAACCCTTCTGCTGTGTTTCTTCAAAATCAGTTTTTGAATAATGGGATTGGCATGTTTGGCAATTTCACGTCGTGTGAAGCGGCTGTTGTGTTTGATTTGAGGAATACGAAGAGCGTTGTCGTTCAGGTATGTTTAAAAAGAGAAATTTTAAGTGGAAAATTTCAAACATGTTTTTTTTTTTGTGTTTTTCTAGAATAATTTAATTAAGGGTAATCAAGGTGGATTGTCTCTTGTCACTGAAGGAACTAGTGCAGGTAGTCGGCTGAGAGCACTCATTTCGCATAATTTGATTACGAAGAATAAAAATCGGAATGCGTTGAATGTGGTTGGAAGTGATGAAATTGTCAGTTTGGTGGTTATTTTATCAAATTTCATCACTCAGAATTACGCTGCCTATAGGGATACAATTGTCATTAAAACGGTAAAATTTCAATTCCTATCTAAATTCCCTTATAACTCACTCGATCATTTTCAGATTCATTCAAATTTTACTCGTAATTTTGTTCGAAAAAATCACGGAACTCACACTTTGGCTGTACACGGTTACGAAAATCTGCGGTTGCAGCGGTATCAGACTACAGAGTACAATAGTTTTTACGACAATAAGGGACAGACGCCCGAATATAGTGCAACTATTTACGCTGGCGGAACTGGGCAAAGCTATGAAAATAATATTTTAATTAATTTGGATAATGATTATGAGATTGTAGCGAGGAATAGGTCAAAGTGAGTTATTTTTATTGATTTAATGTTTTCCTTCCTTTAAATTAATGTTTTTTTTTTTTTATGTAGTAGGAATGATGAAAATTTCGTCATCGATGCAACGAATAATTGGTGGGGTAATGATTTCTACCAAAGTGCGATCTCTGGACGTATAAGAGACAAACACGATTTTAATAATTTATTGGAAGTTCAATATGAGCCTTACTACATTACTAATGATACTTTAGTACATGGTAAGTGATTTTTAATTTAAATTTTAAACGAACTTTACTCAAGTAACTTTTTTTTTTAAAAAGGCAAATGTCCTCCTGGCTGGACTGGTGTAGACACGACTTGCTTCATATACGTCGGTGGTGTCATGACTCGTAATGAAGCCAAACAACATTGCCTAGTATGTAGAGTGATATTTTCAGTTTCCCCTACAGAGAGTTTTTATTTTCATTTCTCTTTTTTAGTCAGAAGAAGGTTCAATGCCATATATATCAAGCGTAACAGAATCCCAACTAAGACGGCTAATTCGTGAAAAGCAATCCAACATCGACTACAACCAACCAATTTGGATGTTGTCCCTAGAACAACCAGGCGAATGCGTTACATTTTCTTTAAGTGGTTCACAAGTCATGTCCTGTGAGAAACGACTGCCATTCATATGTGAAACAGGTACCAACTAAAAAGACCGCACTAACAAATGTCACCTATATTACAAAAATATTAACAATCTTATCTGAATTTACGCATAATACAAATTATTGTTTTATAATTTTCCACACATCTGAAAATAATTTCTAATTATATTTTTCCAAAATCTGTATCTTAACTGGATTAAACGCTAATTGGGTTTTTCTTGGGTACGGTACGATATCTTATTTTCATCACAATTTTTCCTAGCACGTTTGGGTTCTTTCTTTCAACCTTCTTTTGGTTTTCTAATTTTATTCTTGAAGCAAAATTATCATTATATGGTAAACTTAATCTGTTAGTATTCTCTTTTCATCTCCTATCTCCTGCTGTAATGATATTATTTTATTTTCAGACCCAGAAGTTCGTCTCGTCCCCTTCATGGACGCTGTGACAATCGCGACTCTAGGAGCAGCCGGTGGTGCCTTACTCATCCTTCTTCTCTGCGTGCTGTTCTGGATCTGCAAATCCAGGCGTCGCCAACAAGAACGATTCGAACGACGCAACTCTATCCGCGCCTCCAAACGCTCAATCCGCTCAATCTCAAGCGGCAGTTTACCGTCCGAGACCAGTTCGTGCAAACGTATCATAAGCGAGCAGCACAAACCGGTCAAAATGGTCGAAATTGGCTACAAAGGAGGTAGTTTTGATTCGATCGAAAAGGCCGCCTCCAAATTCGACTCGTCGTCCTACTTCAATTCCTCCATTGAAGACAATCAAAGTTACGAAATCTGCGAAGCGGCAAATCACAAAGTTGAATTCTCCGATTTTGAAGATAAATTTGAGAATGAGTCGAGACCTGAAATGACTTCGCCTTCCATTTTACATTCCCCTTATAAATACAGTTATAATAATAAGGCATTTATAGACAATACTTATCCCGATGAGGTTGAGCAGCAACTTCCGTGGGGCTCGAGTAGCCATAGCACAACTGAATCCACTGCCGACCTTAAACGCTATTTAGAGACATCTCTCGACACTAACGGTCGGGACGAAACGTACACACCAAGGTCGAGTCCGTCCACTTATTCTCAGGAAATGCCGACTAGGAAACAACTTCTAGAAACGGACATTTGAGAAAATATTTTTTAGGGGTAAAAATTTTTTTCTTGCCATAAGTCTTTCACACCCAAAATTGAAGAAACTATTTTTGGTTTGAAGCAATTTGTGTGTGATTTTATTTTCCCATTGATAATCTACTCCTAATGTGTGTCAATCAAAGGTCAAGTAAAATTAGTGGCAAACCAATTTTTAGATTGTTTGAAGCTGTCGGAGCACAAATTTGGTGAGGTGATAATTTTAATTTGAATAAGAGTGGAATCAAAAGAAATCATCGTCACAGTATTTTAAATTGTTAATTCATTTTTCTTTTAATATTCTTCATAATCAACCTGTAAATATCTGTTGATTGATTTTTTATTACTTAATGTACAGTGTTTTTACCGTTTTATATCTCGTTTATAAATCAATTTTTGGGAGTGATTGTAGAATAGCAATATTTTTAAAACAACGGTAATCACAAAACTGTAAAATGATTGTGATATTAATATTTTTTTAAAAGAAATGATACTCTTGTAATGAATCGAATTTTCATAAATTTTTTTTTATTATAATTTTTATTCTCCTCGAATACTATTCCGTACAACACGAGTAGTAGCTACATCTTTTCCTAATTCTTCAATTTCAATTTGTTCCATCAATGACTTTTCTACTTCATCCCATAATTGACTTACATCAATTTCCAGTGGTCGGTTTTTGTATTGTAAAAATAATCCTTGCACCATTGCAGGGCTAACTGGTCTCTTATGCTTGAGTATTTTATTAACAAATTTGTTAATTACTTCTTCTGTTTGATCAGGGTAAAAATTCTTGAACATCTCCCGCAATTGGTAAGGGGTACAATAATCTATAAATTCTTTTAGATCAACTCTTCCTGGTCGGATTAAAGCTGCATCAAGCCTGATAGTAATGACATTAATTAATTAATTCATTAATTAATTAATGTCATTACTATTTGTAAAACCTCTACCTATTTATATGGTTTGTTGTCATAAAAACAATTCTAGCTTCAGTCGAAGCTACTCCATCAAGGCAGTTAAGTAGACCACTAAAAGTCACGGGGCTTAACCCTTGATAAGCTGTCTTCACTTAATTTAAAAATAAAAATTTGTTAATAACTTACATTTCAACTCATATTAAAAATTTACTTTCTTTAGTGTCTTCCCTTCTGACGAAAGCCGCATCAATATCCTCAAGAAGAATTATACTCTGTTGAGGTGCAATACTAAGTAGATAATTTAACCGGTCATCGGAGAGGCCTCTGTCACTTAAACTGAGAACACAAATTGCATATTGGAGTTCACCAGCTAGAGCAGTTCTGTGGAGTAATTAATTTTAATATTGTAATTGAATTGATTTATATATTTTAAGGAATTTTATACATGAAACTTGATTTGCCGCATCCAGGTGGTCCGTATAATAAATATCCTCTTCTGTAAGGAATTCCTCTGTCCATATACCATTTTGGGTTGTCAATGAATTCTTTGACGTCTCCAAGTATTCTTGCACTGATTCCTTCGTCTAATACTACTGATGTAAGCGGTCGTCTCTTTCTAGGGTGTCCAAAGGGTCGCCATTCAGCACCAGTAGCAGTGTACATTATGGTTTTGCCTTCGGTTTGTTTTAAGGCTAATTCTTCTGCTGTAAATAAGTGACAAGTAAAGTAATGGTTAAAATTAATTGACATAAAATATAAATAAATTATTAAATTAAATTAGCTATAAGTACAGTTTTTTTATTAGAAAATTAGTCCAATGTATTTTAATAATCTTGCAGTTTTGTTTTAGTTATTCAAAAAATTGCAGTTTGGATGCAACTGCAGTTTTACTTCATTTTGTTCAGCTATTTGCGAAATAATTAAACGCACTGAATATTTTTATTTACATTCTTCTAATATCTGAGCAAACATCCTTTTGTTTTTGCCAAAAGCAGTAAGGGTTACAGTTTCGTACGGAATTCCTTGCAAAGACGTCACTTGTTGCCGACTCCTATCAACTTTAATCCATGTGTTTTTGTATCTAAAAAAAAAAACAAAATTTTAGAACAAATTCACGACAGTATTTTCATAACTAACCTAAATATATGAGTACCAACACTTGGCATAAAACTATAACTCGTGGTAACTTTCCCAGTGTCTAGCTGCTGAAAATTCGTCTCAACACTCAAATGTTGCGTATTCTTCGCTCCTCTAGCTGCTATCCATTCTAACAACCATCGGTAACTCGTATCACGAGCCGGAACTTCGAGTGTGATCATATAATGTCGGCGAAATAATATCATGCCTTAAAGAAACGTATTTAATATCAGTTTTTAAAAATTTTAAAAAATTACTACCATATTGGGACAACTTCCGCCCAGTAGCAACAACAGCTCCAATCCCAAATAATCCAAATCCAGCACCGAAATACGGATTATCCTGCAGGGATGTTAAAAATTCAGGTAACGGCATGGTTTGTTTACAATTTTCCGGAAGTTATAACAAATGACGTCATTTGCCGGAAGTTAATGGCGGCGCTGCTAGTTAAATTCTTATTCTGCGCTTGCGTATTTCGATTGGGCCTGCGGGAAAATTGATTAGTGCAGACGTTGAAAGGTGTGGCTCGATAATAACAACTGTACTCAGCTTAGATATTAGTTAACAGTGTAGAAAACTACGCTTTGAAGCGCCACTAAGCAGGTAAATTGAGTTAAAAATTTTAATTAACCGCGAATAAGTTTCTTGTTTTGGTTTTGCTGAATGACATCTTGAAATTTAGTAAACAGAAATTGGAAACGCACCTTTAAGACATACCAGTGGCCCCAAGTAACCTTGATGCAAATAGAAAAGGATTTGATGCGTGGCAATGGATAAACTTTTCTTCCGCCAGTTGAAAAAGATTTTTATGTTGAGTTTTTGACTTGAAAAATTTTTGGAGAAAAAGTTTTAGGTTCTTAGAATCGCTTTGCACGATGTAAACTAATTGCGTATAATTTTGAAGTGCGGCTCCTGAGGAATTTAATGACCCATGAGGAAGCGTTTTTAATTTTCGATACATTTAAATACCAACACATTGTTCTTATAATTTTTTTAAATATATTTTCAGGCCAAAGACTAATTTCTAACCAATAAAAGAGATGTTAAACTATTTCAAAAACACATTCCTACGAAGCACGAAACGTCTTCACGATCAAAACTATTCCGAGCTTAAAAAACAATGTCAGGAACGAGGAGTTTTATTCGACGACCCGCATTTTCCACCCACTGATGCGTCCATGTTTTTTTCTCAGAGCGGATACGTAGGTCAAGTGGAATGGAAACGCCCTAAAGTATGACACAATGTCTTGAGTAATGTTTCTTAAATGTCATCTTTGTTCTCTTTTACTGTAGGATTTATGTGAAGATCCACGCCTATTTGTTGATGGGATTAGTAGTTTGGATGTAAATCAGGGCCAACTCGGAAATTGTTGGTTTATTGCTGCCTGTTCGGTTGTGGCAACTGAAAAAGAATTGTGGACCAAAGTGAGACATTTTTAAAAATTCAGTTTTTTATTGTTAAAACTTTTTAATTTAAAGTTTAACAATAAAAAATTCGTTATATTTTTTTAAGTTAAAAAAATTTTTTTTTCTTTCAGGTGATTCCTGATCATGAGGAACAAGAATGGGATCCTGAGCATCCTGAAAAATATTGCGGAATTTTTCATTTTC
The DNA here is from genome assembly GCA_034686365.1 of Pachymerium ferrugineum. Lineage (NCBI taxonomy): Eukaryota > Metazoa > Arthropoda > Chilopoda > Geophilomorpha > Geophilidae > Pachymerium > Pachymerium ferrugineum. Next base: position 3,266 of record JAQGAS010001196.1, on the reverse strand, counting down.
GATTCTGGCGCTTCGGTAAATGGCTGGATGTTGTAATAGACGATTATTTGCCCACTATAAATGGCGAGTTTGTCTATGCCCACTCATATTCCCGAAATGAATTTTGGATGGCACTACTTGAGAAAGCATACGCCAAGTAAATTATTTTATAATTAGGAAATATTAAGAAAATAATTTGGTTTTTTTTTTATACTTAGAATTCATGGAACGTATGAAGCTCTGGATGGAGGCAACTTGTGCGATGCTTTGGTTGATTTCACAAGTGGCTTCGCAGAGACGATTGATTTAGCGCCTGTGAGGATAGATGAGGAGAAGAAGAATGAATTATATCAGTACATGTTGAAGGAATTCCAGAATCATTCGCTTATGTGTGCAGCTATAAGTGTAAATAAGAATTCTTTTTTTTTAATCTGAACGAAATATAAGAATTTAGAAGTTTAGAAAAATAAGCTTATACGGGCTTATTTTCTGGATTTCTGATTTATAAATCCATGAGTAAATCTAGTAAACCCGAGTAAATCCATGTAAATTTATAGTAAACGTAGGTAAATGAATGTAAAAATCGATAAATATACGACTAAATAGTACTAAAATTGATAAATAATTGACTAGATAGTACTAAAAATCGATAAATATTCGACTAAACATCGGTAAAATCGATAAATAGTCGAATAAATATTTTTTTTTTTTTTTAAATCGATATTTAGCATGTTCTATAATGGACATTACGAATTTACAAATCCAAAATGTTTTTATAAATGAGGTGTTTTGCATTAATAAATGCAGCAAATCCATAAGTCGTAAATTCATAGTTAATATAAGAATGCCTACGTAACAATCGATAAAAACGTTAAATACTGACTAAATATTTTTGGCATTTTCTAACATAGATTTATAAATCCAGTATTATTCAAACATATTAATTTCAAATTTTAGATCCAGTCAGCAGACGAAATGGAAGCTCGAACTGAAGTCGGCCTCGTCAAAGGCCACGCATATGGCATTACAAACGTGAAAAAAGTCAGTGTAGGCGAAAGTTCTGGACTTCTATCATTCTTCTCCGAAGGCCACAAACTATCAATGGTTCGGTTGAGAAATCCATGGGGTCAAAAAGAGTGGAATGGTCCGTTCAGTGACGGGTACAAAATCAATCAATTGTCTTTTTTACACAAAAATTAATACAACTAATGTTTTTTTTACTCACTCCAACTGTTAAAAAAACTAACTTTAGTACATGTAGCGCCATCTCGTGTGTGATTCTTAAGGCATGAAGTACCCAAAATTTTTTCGACTTGAAAAACTCCAACTGGGTGTAAATTGCAAATTCAACTTTTATGCCCTATGAATCGTCACGTGGTATTTTTTTTTCTTTTGGTTGCAGTGGGGTGTGGTGTTACGGTGTGAAACATCTGACAAAACTTCTTTCTAGTTCTCCAGAATGGGCTCAAATATCAAGCAGCGAACAAGAAAAACTGGGACTGACTTTTCAAGACGACGGAGAGTTTTGGTCATTTATTTTTATTACCGTACATGTATACAGTATTTTAATATTTATTATAAATATTCTTACAGGATGACATTCGATGATTACTGCATTCATTTCACTGACATGTCAATTTGTCATTTAATAAACACGAGTTGGTTTAGTTTCACTAAAACTTGGTGTGAAGGAATCGGAAAGGGTTCGTGGGTTCAAGGCTCACCCGGATCAAATTTGGATAGAGCTGGTGGTTGTATTAACAATAAAGACTCGTTTTTAAGAAATCCACAAGTTCGTAACTTTTTTTTTTTTGTTTCAGACAAAAATTTTTTTTTAATTTCAAATTTGTAATTTTAGTATCGATTTGATGTTGATAAAGACGAAGACACGGTTTTAATCATGTTGCAACAAAAAGACGCTCGTGAGAGAAGACATGAAGGAGCACAAAATTTGCCGATAGGTTTTCAAGTTATGAAAGTAAAATTTTCAAAAAAAAAAAAAATTACAATTTTTTTTTACATTGATTTTTAAATTTTTTAAAAGGTTGAATTAAATCGGAAATATCGACTGCACACTTTTAAAGAAATGATTGCGTCATCTGAGTTTATCCGGTCACGAAATGTATTTTTAAGATGCAATCTTCCCCGTGGCCGTTACATTGTATTTCCGACAACTTTTGAACCCGGTCAAGAAGGCGACTTTATTATTCGAATATTTTCAAGCACAATCAATGCCCTCAAGTAATTTTGTTGTTCGTTTATTGATATTATGATGAAAATTATTTTATTTTAATATAGAGAGATTAAAAAAGAAGTCCCAAGTCAGGGTCTATTTAATTGCACTAAACCGCCGGTAGCTGTCACTTTTGTAGTGATCCGTGGAGCTGTCGGATTGCAGGAAAATGCTAACGGCTCTGCTACTGACAGTAAGTTATTGAAAGTTTGTTGGATTGTGTAAAATTTTAAAATTTAATTTCAGCTGTTGATCCTTATGCGATTGTAAAATGTGAAGGGAAATCAGTTCGTACACCGACGATTAAAGATTCCGCTAATCCAGTATGGGATGCCAGTTGCATTTTTTATAGGAGGGAATTAGATCAACCAATCACGGTTGAGGTATAGAAGATTTTTTCCTGTAGTTTTTAAAATATTAAATACCGTTTTCTCTCTTGAAGGTTTCTAATCATAATATGATGGTTGATGCATTTTTGGGCAAAGCAGAACTTTCTGCTCCTGTCTCCGATTCACCTGTGATACATGAAGCCGAATTACAAGCTAAAAATCCAGAAAAAGATCCTAAACCTCCCGGAAAAATCATAGTTGAGATTCATACGTCTGATGATTTGACAGCTTTTTAAAAGGAAGAACGAATCTCATTTTTAAATTGGCACGAAGCTTATAATATTTTATTTTTACAGCTTTTATTTATTTTTTTTTAATAAAATTTTTATGTCAATAAGGCAACTGTCTACTGGATGCTCATGTATTGTATGCTTTTAGCACCGTCCATTATGAAAGCTCATGTGCTTTAATTTAATTTCAAAGCACAATTTGCTCAGTGTTAATAAAGATGATGAAAATGAACTGTCATAGTAATTTTATTTGCGGCATTTTGCTCCGTTTTACCAAAATTTTCTAAATAATTTTTGGGTTCTAAGCTAACTAAAAATTACTTACGCATTTTTTTAAAATATTTAAAAAAAAAAAAAAATACTCCCCGACGGGGAATCGAACCCCGGTCTCCCGCGTGACAGGCGGGGATACTGACCACTATACTATCGAGGACT
>JAQGAS010001195.1:0-23812 GCA_034686365.1 Pachymerium ferrugineum | reverse complement strand
TCTTGCAAAAGTCGATAGGATAATTGGAAATTCCGAAATTTAAAAGAACTCGTCTACAATTAAAATTAACATTTCATGTTACAAAAAAAAAATATTTAAAAAGTCGTCTGCTGGTACTTTGAAACAGAATATTATTATCCTGTGCTGAAACACTCCTTCAAAGTGACAAATCCAGTCATTCAAAGCATTAATGTTTCTTTCCGGTGGTAAAGCAAACCGTTTTTTGACCATGTCTGAATGCTCCTAAGTCTTGGGGGGAAACCTGCGGAGGACTTAGCAGGTTGCTCCCCCTAACAGTTGAATTTCCACTCTCATTCGTCTGCTACGGCTTGTAATTCGTACAAGCAGTACGGCAGCCAGCTCTTAATTTATTTTTTTCATTAGCACGCGTGACACTTTTTCAATAACAACCTGAAGGTTCATTTTAAGTAGTGTAGTAAGTAGCTGTGCTATTTTAATGGTTTTGCAATTATTTTAACATTAGTAATTTAACAACAGTGTGTGGTTTGTAAATTGAAAAATATTTGTCAATGTTTTCACTTTTTTCTATTTCACAAAATAGGCTGCTATGTTGGCAATGAAAGTTAAGCTTTTGCTTCCTTTAAAAACTGTGTAAGGGCAGCCATATTCAGATCATTGTGTTGTGTAAGTTTACAACTTCAATAAATGAAACGCAAACAGTACACTAATTTAAAATTGTTATTTACATCAAAACACGTAAAAAATGAAAAACAGTGTATGGCTTTAAGTACATGACTATTGTATAATATTAACAAGAAAAAAAAATAAAGTTTGTTCACTCGATATGATATGAAAAAAATTGGAATACAACATTGTAATGTAAAGCATTGACAAGAAAAAAAATGCTATAAACTTGAACGATGATTAACAATATATAGAAATATAAAAATGTTTATAGATGAATTAAAATTTGCAACATTGATTAGAAGCTCAAACTTAAAAGAATGAATTGGTCAACTTTGGGTAATAGTCAAAAACGAGCTTAGCCATTGCAAAGAAAATTATTCAATGAGCAACTTTGTATCAATTCAACCCCGTATTTATGCCGAACAGATTTTGCATTGCGTTAACAATACCTTAAAACATTTTTTTGTCCGTAAATTGAAAAATATTTGTCAACAACATTCAACCTCATGACTTATTATTACTAGGCAAACATGTCTATTCAACAGTAAGTATAGACAACAGGGCTGTTTTTAGCTATCACAGCAATTTAAGAACAAATTAATGGAAAGCGTTATTAGTCCATTTAGAAAAAAAAATCGTATAGCCCTTCAAACTATCATTTAAAAAATAAATGACGGAATAAAACCTAAATAATGGCAAATAAAAAATGCTGCTTAGGAGTAGCAGATCTATTACCCCCTAAATTTAAATGCTACCGGAGCATTTCGATGTACTTCTCTTTGTGCTTCGACAGGATTTCTGTGACCGTTACCAATTTCTTGACATTTGGCTGTTAGAACAAAATGAAAATGAGTTAATAATAACGTACAACTGATATCTGTATAGATTTACAAGTCCAAGTTATTCATCAGTGTTTAATACTGTTGAAAATTTATTTTGATCCCTTTTTAAAGTTTCGCTTACCCTTAGACGAGTTAAGTTTTGCAAATCCACCAAATGAGTCACACATATGTGATGCAGTGTAGCAAGATCTCTGGCTACATCACTCTTCACATTTGTTTCTTCTGACTCTGGTATTTGATTGATTTTCTAAAAAATCGAATTATTAAAATACAATGTGAAGAATGAATGAGACATTTTTACCGAAAGATGATCTAAAAACACAATCATTCGGTCTTTATATTTTTTAATAAATGGATTGATAACTTCCATATAGGGTTCCTAAAATATAAAAAATTATAGCCGTTTACTTAGAAGAAGAATTTATGCAGATAACCTTTCCACCAAATTCGACGAGATTTGCCAAATTTTGAAGGCACTTGGCAATGAGAAGTAAACTGCGTGCAGCCATTTCAGTTGGAATTTCTGTAATTTAATGTAAAAAAAAAAACTATAAAAGTTCTCAAATTAAATCGAAAAATGAAATAACCTGTGATCAAATTAAATTGCCGTGGATTTAAAATGGCCGGGCAAAACAAACGAAGAAAAATGAATCCACTATAAAAAAATGAAAATCCAGTATTCACACAATTGACAGAATGAAAATGATATTTACCTAACGACTCGAGTTTTAACCAAAGGGTCGTGTGGCCACTTAGCTTCAACGCTGCTTTGAAGACAATTGCACAAATAGCGAATCGTTCTGGGACAAGATTCAACGGACATAAAAATCGATCCAATCATTTCCTCAAGGATATTTAATAAATGCTCTGCATTTAAAGTAGCGTCGGAAGGATGCTCCAGTTTAGATGGATTTAACTGCAGATCAGACAAAAAATTAATTGAAAAATATTGTTATTAATTAATATTGTTGGAACTAACTTCGCAACTTTGCTTGCTATCCAGCACTTTGTATATAGTTTCCTGCAAAGCTTTTTGAAGTAAAATAGTGGCAGTAGATCGCATGTATTGATCCATTAGAGTAGTAGTCAAGGAAGCAGCTCGAAAGAGAGTCGACGTCTCGTCTAAAAAAAAAAAAAATTTAAAATTTATTACAGAAAACTGTATAGATGCATCGTTATAACACTACCTTCTTTATTTATTTCCATATCATTCATAGCTTGAAGAAGATCAACTTCTCTTCTTTCGTAACGAAACACTCTCAGCAAAGTAGTAGCCAAAGGAGTTCGATCATGATGGCATACGTCAGCTAATGCGCATAACGATTCCATATGACGATCCAGAATTAACTATAAAATATAAAACTATTTAATACCTACTTTTCTTAAATAATTAATGTACATACATCTTTTAATGAACTATATTCTTCCAAGGGCATGACAATTTCATGCAGATAGCGAACCCTGATACGCATTGAACCCCAATCTTCTCTTATCGGCGGAGAAATACCCGATAAATGAAACCACTCTTCGATTTCTTCTCCGTTGACGAGACGATTTAATTCGACGGACATTTCGGCTAGAGAGAGTATTATTATTATTACATTACCAATTGTTATCCCAACCCACTGGGCTAAAGAGCTAAAGGCTAAATGGTCAACGCAGAGTCTGACAAGTGAGTTAGGCTGCTAGTTAGCCGTCAAAAAGGCCAAGGTTGGAGGTTTAGTTAACGCAAAATCTCCAATCTTTAAACTTTTGTTGTATTGTATACCCGAAGAATCTTTAACATATTTATATTTAACATCAATTAATATAATTCTTACTTATTTAGAATGCTATTTTTTAAAGTAATTACTTTACTTTTCTCAAGGACAATAACGTACCAACTTCCAAGTCTTTACATCGCTTGCCTTTGTTGTACACTGTTATTGTAAATGCATTAACGTCGGGAGGAATGTCGCTAAAAAAAAAAAAAAAAGAAATTGTAGTACACAAAGTTGATATTGAAATTTCGTCTACATACTCTAAAACAAATTCCTCCTCCCAGACGGGGTCGGGTCCTTCACGAACCCTTGTTCGGCAAATTTTAACTTGGTCGAGCAAGACGATGCAGTACGGATGAGGGCACAGCTTGATCGGGATTCGATGAGCTTCAAGTATCGTCACGTGCAGGCTGTGCAACTCTTTAAGGCGTTGAGCGGAAGGATTTTTAGGCATTTGATGAACACAAAGTGGTCGCAGACATTGCATCCATTCCTAAGTGTAGAAATTGTAATTTAATTCGAAGAAAGTAGATTTTTCATATTACCTGAGCTAAATCAGCCCTGGTTGCACATAAATAGTGCACCGTGCTTAAACACGGCAGGGCTCGTTCAACCAATTGAAAGCAATTTGGCCTGAAATTTTTAAATTATATTATATTGGCTTTTATTGCATTAAAAATTAAATTACCTATCGAAAAAACTGTCATCGACCATGTATAATGACGTATAACTCAAATCAATGAGCCCTTTGGGTTTAGTTCTCTGTAATGACTTTAATTAAAATCATCAAAATTATACTTAACCATTTATTACCTTTGGGTTGTCGTAATACAATAAGTGCTGATCACTCACTGTCACTTGTAGTATAAAATACATAGTTTTCCATTTCTTGTTATTTTGACCTATTAGCAAAAAAAAAAAAAAAAAACCTTTAATCGACTGATTTATGATTTTGTATTTACTTCTTACATTCGCTTTTTTTGTTTAAATATCCTTTCATGCGAATTCCTTTATGCTTTTTACTTAATAACCCTGTTTCACGACTTTCCCTAAGGGTAGCATATATATCCTCAGTTTTCCGTGAACCCTTAGACATACTTGAACAGGTGGACCCATCGGTTGTACACTGCAATAAATGAGTTATTAACAAACCTTCTTAAAGCTTGGGTAAATGTAGAGTTTACGTTTGCTTCACTACTAAATCTGGAACTCTAAAGTGGAAGAAAATAAATCAATATCGTACATAAGTACATAAACAAAATACAGAAATACCTTTAGCACAGGTCTTCCTAACACACTTCCTTCGACAATCTGCTCGCTTTTATATCGTATTATTATTGACTCCAGTCTGTTTATAAAGATAATGTTACTCAATTAAACGAAAGGAAGTGTGATATAAAAAAAACAACTCATAACATTATAAATCGTCTATTACGTAACCAATAAAGGGCATTTTTAACAGTGGACTTACGTTTCAAAGCATCGGCCACCCATCAAATAACGATTTCCTTTATTTTCAATACGGAATCGTTGAATTGTGTTATGAATGTGGAAAAAGAGGGAATAATCTCCGGGTGAATTATCACTTGGACGAACCAGGAAACTTCCAGGCCCAGCTAAATATTATAGACAATGAGTACAAATTCAATGAGTACATAATGAGTACAAATTCAATTTCGTTAGTAATACAAACATTTAACAAGCGCTTCAACTGCCTCAGCTTTGGTTAAGGTTCCATGGAACCATGGATAGACTTCATTTGGATCAAAAGTTTCATCCTAAAAATTTTTTTTCATTTGTGTTTCATTAGAGATTTAGCGCAAATTTGACTTATAACATTTGTCTAATGAACTAATGAACTATACATTATGCACAGAACTTCGGTTAGATCGAGGTTCTGTTCATAACGTGTTCGTTAATCATGTTACGTGTTAAATCTCAAAGCTTACTAATTCTTCTACTAAATCTTGATATATTAATCCACTTTCGCTTGTTCGGTGTTGTGTGACCCATAGCCAACCATCACCAACGTCATTATGTACAACAAAAATATCGCCTTTCTGAAAACTATTGCAGACACAAGTTGGTGTTATTACGTAATACTTCATTTCCATTCAACCAACCTTAATTCATCGGTGTCTGGCATCTTGGTGTACGGCAAAGTTGCTATTAGTTTCCTTTTGTGATTTACCGGCTGTGATTATGGATTAAATTAAAGAATGCTCAATCAAATATAAGCTCAAAGAAATCTACCTCAGGTGGAGCAACGGGATATTGCAGCCGTTCTTGTTTGAGCAAATCGGCCCAACTTGTGTAGTAGCCTATTAGATCAGCTAGGGAATGGAACTGTCGACCACCAATGTAGTAATCACCGCATACAGCTGTAATTCTGCATTAAAATTTAAAAAAATTAGAAAACTTGTGACAACATCGTATTTAAAAACTTGTTAAAAATTTAGAGGCAATATTAACGAGCACAGAGTGTGTTTCAGATCACTGTTACTTTTCAGGTAAAAATTATCTCCTTCATTTGTTATAACAAAAAGTTAAATCCCCTCTAATATATTGTAATACCACACATTTTCAAAGTCGTCGACTTAAAGCAGGTGGTTTTTTTTTTCTCTTTTAGTTTACGTACACTCGAATTATAACAATACTAATCTAATGGCCCCAAAGCTGAGCTATACTTGTGTACACAGGAAATGTTAGTAGGATATTACACATCCTCAAGCAAAAAGATGAAATATTTGTATCCCTTTAGTTTTCATTTCGGATATTCTAAGATCGTAAGCTATAGCGTCTGGGCTACACACCCAATTAGATTTCCTTTTCCGCCATATCGAGTCCCAAGTACTTCTAAATTTTCATCCAAACGGTTTAATATAATTCTGCATTTGCATGAACTTAAATTTTGAAACGATTGAAACAATTTCAACTATTTACATCTAATATTTTCACTTTTCTGTTTTGAACAACCCATGGTCGATTTATTTCAGAATTCTGATGAATTTCCAGCACCGGTTTGTGCATTATGTCATGAGACATTTATTTAATACAGCTGCGCACCTTTTACTGTCTCTGGTTGTTTAAAATAAATCAGCGAATCTGTGTTAACTTTAATAACCATATACCTGAAATGATTAATTCCGGATCGGCCCAAATAGGACAAAACGTAAGATCCTGGTCTCCTGTCACTTTCCCTTACAAGGTAGCTGCCACATTTTCCTGTCATACGAAGTCGTTGTTCCGAAGTATAACGATCTAAACGTCCGTGATACCAGCTTTTAAGGATGCAGAAATGATACGTTAGATAAAAGAATTAAAATTTCCATCATTACTCACTCATTCTCTGGTGGAGCATTTAGAGCAACATTCTCCTCCAACACGTCTTGATCGCCACCGAACGGATCAAATTCGTCAATCATTGCAGCTTCGTGAGGGTCTTCGTGATAAGTAGAGGAAAAATGTAAGGGATCTCGCCATCGATTGAACATCTCAACCAATTCTGATTCTTTACATCTATGATCGGCCATGATTCACATTTCTCGACAACGACTTGCGGATTCTGTGCTGTTCTGTTGATGGTAAAAATTCGCCCGTGTTAGTGCTGACATCTGCGGGCAGGAAGAGACGCTTTCTACAGAAGCTCGATCGGACCTCGGATGTTGCTAGAGGGTTTACGAGGGGAGACGTTTCTCTCTTTTACCCCTGGATTTATGGTTTATAATAATATCCGGAGTATTGCAAATGTAAAAAACGACACATATCGATTAAAAATCGACTAAATATTAGTAAAACCGATGTGTAGTCAATTTTCCAGCATAAATTTTTGGGATTATGACTCGAATTTCCTCGGCACCTATCGGCACTGCCTATATGTACGCTAAACGATATGCACTATCGCCATCGCTATAGTTATTTTAACAATGTGAGTTAAACAGTTAAATTTTCCTCCATTTTTTTTAAGCCTTGGCGGATTAAAAAGCGGAATATGACCCCGATTCGGGCTAATGTCAACTTCTCGCCATTTCTACTTCGGCAGAAGTTTTGAATAAATACTGCCATTTATTTATTTACGCTAATTTTCTCCATTTTCAAATGCTTTTAGTAATAGGCTTTGTGAGTTAAAACATTCTCTGTGTCTGTGAAGATGATTTCGCAAGGTAACATTAAATTACCAAAACTTACTTGTTAGCTTGAAATACACATTTTGGAGTTTATTATTTTGTTACTAAAGTAAAGACATGTCCAATGATTATTAAATGTCCTCATTGCAAAGAAGTGGTGACCACATCAACTGATTTTCGGCCAAGTATTATTCCAAGTATAATTTGTGCAGGTTGTTTGGTATTTGGATTATTTTTTCCGTGGTAATTCCATCTAAATTTACCTATATTACTAAGAAAGTTTTAATTTTTGTTCTTCTCTAATTAGTTTGTGGTTCGGAAATTGTCTGATACCATTTTGTGATCCTGAATTACAAGATATTGAACACAAATGCCCAAAATGTAAACGATTAGTGGAAATAAACCGAATATTTTATTAACTTGAAAAAAGCTATTTGATTTTTCAAAAATTACGAAATTAGTTTTCTTTAAATCTAAACTGACCGATTCACCTTCTCCGCTTTTGAAATTAAAAATACTATTCATGATTAGAGTGGACTACAATTAAATTTTAAAAGCGAAACCTAGTTCCTAGCCTTTTCTGTGCACTTCTACAAAGTTTAGACTTTTGCGTGCATTCGGAAAAATGGTCCCGCTGGTCAAACATTTGAAAATTTAGACAATTCGCAAAGGCTAGACAACTCACTTTGAGAGTACGAATTTTCATAAAAGTTTGGGAATACACGTTTCATCCATACTGCAATAAATGCTTGTATTACCTGGATCAAATTAATTTTTATTCTTTAGAGGTTTTAATCTTAAATTTTGAATCAAACCATTATTACATAAAAGCGACAATAATATAACATTAAGAAACGTTATAACTTTTGATAATGACAATAATTGCAGTGTTTCTTATTGTTTAATGTCTGACTCGTTTTTTTTTTTTTTTTTTTTTTTTTGATCTACAAAATTTTATGGGACTACGTAAATTATAACTAAAAAGGTTTTAAATGTGCTATGCCAAAAGACAAAAAGCATAAGTATGTTTCAAACCTAACTTTTTATTTTTTATTTTTATTTTAATTTAATTCATTAGGCCCTCACCGGCTCCAAAAGCTACAAGGTAAATTAAAAATTTGTGAATTATTCACGAAGAACTATGAGTCTTAATTGCTTATTTTTTCTGGTTAACCCCTTAGGAAATCAAAGTAAGTTGAAATTGACATTATAAAAAATTGTGGAATTATTTTTTTTATTTCGATTTTGAACTGATTAGAGGAAGCAAATCAAGTACTTCAAAGTAAATTAAATTTATTTTGTAAAGAAATATTTCTTCTTTTACTTACCTTTTGTTTAATTGAATGAAAATCTTTAGAAGGCCCAGCAGTTCATCAAAGTAAAAGATTCCTGTATTAAAAGAAAGTTGTAATTTCATTTTATCTTTTTTTTTTTAATATAACTTATCAGAAGATCCAGTACCACAAAGTAATTTTGATTAGTTTGGACTTGAAAAATTTTATTAATTTTTTATTTATAATTAATTCATTTCAAGACCCGACACTTCACAGTAAATTTTTTAAAGATTAAATTTTAATTATAAAAAAAAATTACGATTTCATTTTTTCGTAAAGACAGCATAATGTGTCCGGAGTGCAGAATTTAGGACCGAGACCGGTTAGGATAAAATGCCCTCATTGTGGAAGAAATATTGAAACTTCAACGTCGGCTCACCCAGGTCTAATTACTTGGCTGTTTGCTGGGGCATGCTGTCTCGCGTAAGTATTTTTTAAATAATTCTACTTAAATTAATTCTATATTCGAACATTTTTAGAGGACTTTGGTTGGGTTGTTGCTGCATTCCTTTCTGTTTACCTGAACTCCAAGACGTGGATCATACTTGTCCAAATTGTCATAAATTTATTGGCACAAACCGGCCTTGCTAAACTAAAAGATGTTAATGTCATAATCAATCAAAAATTGAAATTAAACATTCAGTAAATTCTAAATAGAATTCTCTATTTGCGCTTTTGAAACTAAAATATTTTTCATAATCAGTGGACTGGAACAAATTTTAAAACGAAAGCTAGTTCAAAGCCTCTGTAAGTATGAAATGGAGATAGAATTATCTCAAGTTACTTGCTGGGCGATGCTGTTAATCGTATTATTAGTCGCTGTATCTTCTCAATCATGTCCATTTTCTTCTTCTCCAGCAGAGTTTAAAAAAATGCATAATTCTAAATCTCGAGTAAATTATCCCATAATTTAATTTCACTATTTAATTCCGGTTACCGTCTTCAATTTGTGTGCTTACCTTTAGTGGCATTTATTTTTATTAACAACTTTCATTCACATTGATTATCTGATTCAAATTAATTTGCTATAGTAAATCTTTATTCTTTACGAGTTTTTAATCTTAAAAAAAATTTTTGTTATGTTTATATTGGAGAGCTTACTTTTTTACAATTTAGTCCTAAAAGTTACATGGCTAGAATTCGGGTTTTAGCGATTTTCCAATCCCAAACACATACATGACGTAAGAGACTCGTTGTAAAAGTTGTCTATATTATAGTAGTCTCATACGTCATGCATGAGTTTGGGAAATTGTTAAATTCTGAAATTAAGACAAGTAAATTTGGGATTAGCTGCAATGGAAAAAAAGAAAAAACCTTTTCCGGTTTTTCGTCACTAATATTTGAAATTTAGTGATACGCCCTCACCCCTTAAAATTTTGATATCAAATCAAATCATTATTAAAAGCAACAATGATATAACAGCACTGTAATAATAAATAGTAGTATTTTTTATTATATTATTTATTTTTCAATGTCTGTCCACACTTTGTTTTTATCTACAAAATTTTATGGAATATTTTAATTTTTTAACTCATTAGGGGACTTACACCGACTTCTATGGTTTCAAAGTAAATTAAAAATTTGTGAATTATTCACGAAAAATAATAAATCTTAATAATTACTTATTTCTTTCTGGTTATCCCGTTAGGAAATCAACGCAAATTGAAATTGATTTTACATAAAAATATACCCATAAAATTGTGGAATTATTTATTTTATTGCGATTTTGAACTGATTAGAGGAAACAGATCAAGTACGTCAACGTAAGTAAATTTATTCTGTAAAAAAATATTTTTTATTTGCTTACCTGTCTCTTTAATTGAATTAAAATCTTTAGAAGGCCCAGCATTCATCAGAGTAAGAGATTCCTGTATAAAAAGAAAGTTGTAATTTCTTCTATTTTAATATAACTTGTCAGAAGACCCAGTACCACAAAGTAATTTTCATTAATTTTTTATTTATATTTAATTCATTTCAAGACCCGGCACTAAACACTAAATTCTTTAAAGATTGAGTTTTAATTGTAAACAAAATTATGATTTCATTCTTTTGTAAAGAGAGCGTAATATGTCCGGAGTGCCGAATTTAGGACCGAGACAGGTCAGGATGAAATGCCCTCATTGTGGGGCAAATGTTGACACTTCAACAAAGGTTCATCCAGGTCTAGTCACTTGGCTGTTTGCTGGGGCATGCTTTCTCGCGTAAGTATTTTTTAAATAATTCTACTTAAATCAATTCTAAATTCGAACATTTTTAGAGGACTTTGGTGGGGTTGTTGCTGCATTCCTTTCTGTATACCTGAACTCCAAGATGTGGATCATTTTTGTCCAAATTGCCATAATTTTATTGGCACAAACCGGCTTTGCTAGATCTAAATTGTATTCACTCTCTGCGCTTTTGAAATTAAAATTATTATTCGTGGACTGCAACAAATTTTAAAACGCCTGTGATTTGCTGTGGCCACGTTGCGCCCTTATTTCTTCTGTGCAGGGTATAAGTAGTGTCTTACCGACGGAAGTAAAACACTTCTCTTGTTTGATAGTCCTCCTTCGGTTCTGTTCTGGCTCTTAAGGAGATCGAAAAACATTCACTGCGTACGGACTGTTTTCGGACCACTTTCGGACAGCTTTCTGAGGAATCCCAACTTGCTGGGTTTCCAATTCCACGCATTCTCCTTCGGACCGCGTGGTCTTATTATTAGTTTGGGACACCTCGTGTTCGTGTCGACGGAAAGGTGACGACGATTGGAAGGAAGGTTTTGGAAGAAAATAGGGTACAATTGCACTTTAAGTGAAAATGTTCATAAATTTAGAACCAATCGATTTGTCTTGACGAGCTGAATCGATTGGTACCATTTTTTTTTCTAAACCATGTGCAAACCCTTAAAAAATACGTTTAAAGTTTGACGCATGTTAGAAAAATATTTTTTTCACTTCACTGCATTACTTGTCAAATGAACCAAATGTTTAGCTCCCAACATAAGAGAACTAATGTTGACAGTACTAATCTTTTCATTTTAGTCAAAAAGGAAAATATTTTTATTTATAAGTCTAGCAGCCATTTTTGTCCTTCATTGTGTTACATTGGATTCAAACGTAAGTTCTTTTCATTTGGCAATACAAATCTGCATACCAACATACGTGTATACCATAATCACTAAAACAATTATTTTGTTATGGTAGGTTTGGCTGTAAGCCCTTATAAATATATTGGGGCAGTCTTCCTTTCATCAGCGCACCTTCATAAATCAACTTTAGTCGACATTTTTGATTATCAATTATAATATTCATTCCTCTCTGTCTTAATAACTTATAGTTGAGATAATTATCTACAACAAATCAGTAAAACATGATAAAACCATGATTACAGATTTGTTTTTATGATTCTTTTGGAGGGAGGAGCCAAAAACAAGAAAATATTATACGTCTTGGCGCATTGTTTGAGGTGCAAGCATCTCCCTATCTTACGTGTATCATTGAGTTAGATTCTAACTATGTTAGCTTTGAGGTAAGCTAACTCTTTTTCACACCTTGTTGACGAAAAGTGGATAAAACAATATCCCGAGTTGGGTAAAAGTTTATCTCTGTGTTATTCAGAAATTACAGCAAAAAATGTTGAAACAAAAACTTGCAGCCGTAATGTACTTACAACATCTTTATTGACAAGATTCAAACATTGCACATAAAAATTTCCTTTGGACCCTTTTATAAAATCCCCCCATTTATATAAAATTTCTCATTCAAGACAAAACAACTTCTGCTGGCATCGCAGGCGTGAATTTGGAGACGACAGAAAACACTATATAACTAAAGGGAAAAAAATAAATCAGATTTTAATACTTCATAAACTACTCACAGAACCATTTATATGTCACTTCATTCAATGGCAACTAGAAACAATTCAATCGCCTACAAATCATTCAAGTCTCACGTTCCTAATGTTGTGCTGTTACTTGACCTTGAATTGTCAACAGGAGCTGATGTAATAGTTTGGGATTGTGAGATTGTTGAGAAAAATTATGCGATATTAAAAAGTAGAAAAGCGAATTTTCCAAAAGTTAAGATTTACCTGGAACTGATCTAACAGCTTCCTCGTACGACGGCGGCTGAATATCATCTTGCGGCCTTAAGATAGGTACAGCTGAGTATTCCGGTGGTCTATCATGTGATACAGACGTATGACGTGAAGGTGACCCATTATCTAACCATAAATGCAGGGAATTAGAAGATTCAGCGAAGCCCAACTCTGTTGGTGTATGTGGACGTGGAGGAGCAGGTGTTTCATTATGCAACCATACATGTAAGGACTCAGTCAGAGAGTTGGTACGATTAATGTCGTTATTGGGACGACGAAAACCGTAATCAGTCAGAGAGTTGGTACGATCCCTGTCGTGTCTTTGCCATTCATGACGAAAACCGTAATCAGTAGATGCTCCTTCCTCTTCTGGAGTATTAATTGCAGATCTGACATGAGATGGAATTGGAGTTGAACTTTGGTTTGATGATCTCGCGCAGCAACGTCTATAGGTAAATTTAAGAGTAAGAAATTACAAACTTTACCCATCTTTTTCTTTTACCGTTGACTGATGAAAGCCCACGTACCACCAACAGCAAGACTGATAATTATAATTGCTATAATGACACTTGAATCGCCTTGTTTTCTGGTACCACCTTCTGCAATTGAACTAATTTTGTTAGATTTTAATTACATAATGCGTACAAATACTTAAATTACTTACTCAAGTAAGTGTGGTCTTGAAGACATGCAGCTTTATCGTAATCTGGGTACCTACCCTCTGGGCATTTGCACAAACCGCTTGTACAAACAAGGTTTGCACTACAATCCCTGCTGAGCGTGCAACTATTCATATAACCCCACCAAATGGAGGGTGGTAGAGGGGTTACTATTATTAAGCAAAAGAGAATTACACTCGTATTTGCTCATCGAAGAAAGATTTGCTCACTTTTTGGGAAATCCCATCCACCTACGAGAAAAAAGGTTATTTTTAGAGAAAAAAATTTGAAGTTAAAAACAAGAGTTAACTTACTCCAAACGTCGTCACATTTGTTTCTACTGGAAACGTACATAGTTCCTGTGGGACACTGACAAGTACGACTGCACACGGAGTTTATAGTGATGCATTTGTCTGACCTTGTACATGGTTCGCGGTAATCTTTCTGTATAAAAATTATAAATTAAAATGGTGTCATATAAAAACATTTTTATTACTACTTACTAATGCACGTTTTGATCTGTGTGAATTCGGTCGTAGTGAATTGAAAAATTTGTTAATAAATGCACTCGTTTGGTCCGTATTTACCTTAATGTCGATCATCTCACGAGATGAATTGTATTCTTCAGCTAGAATATTTACCGTTAGATAAAGTGGAAGTAAAAAATATCGCAAGTATTCCATTCGCTGAGAAATTTGACAGCTAATAAGCAGACTTTGGTATTTAGATGTGTGGGCTTTTAACAATTCGTTTCGTGTTACGTAACCATTGATGGAGATGGATGATTGGATTCCAGGTTAGGGCGATGATGGGGCAATAATTAGAAAGTAAAATGTTCCACTGCACATCTTAAAAAGCTGGTGTAAATTAGATGAATTGAGGAGGATATTTAAATATCTAATGAATGGACACACTGTTTGGTTTGGAAGAGGTGCTATCGGGCAAGCACTCCTTGCGTGAAGCTAGACTGAAGTGACCGATGAGTAATATTTATATTACTACTGAAAAGGGGGTGTTGTACTGATCTTGTAGTCTGTAGAAAGCATATTAAAAAATAAAAATGCAAGTCTTCGAATGAACTTAATTTATTGTACTATGGAGATCCGAATCTTACATGTGCAATCAAAAGAAAAAGTAATATCAAATGCTTCTTGATGTTACCTATGCATACTTTTCAAGACGATTGAAGTAAAAAAAAAAACCTGCCAAATTTAGAGGGATTTGAGACTTTCATTCAATCAGCAAACACTTTGTGCAACATTTTTGATTCTATTACGATTTTGAACTGATTAGAGGAAGCAGATCAAGTAATTCACAATAGTATATGACCTTGCGGTCAGGCAAACATCGGAAAAGAATCGATTTCTTCAGAGGAATCGATTCTCGATTTTTCATCGGTTCATCTAGGTCAAATTCTGCACGTGCGCGCCTCATAGCGAGCAAAGCGACAATCGAATTAAAATGGAGGAAGAAAACGGCAACGGGTTGGAGTACGATGAAACAAAATTTATTAGCAATGTTAACGACCCTCGAAATCCATTTGAAAAGGTTTTCTTTGCTGCTTACAAGTTAGTAGATGGACCGGTTACCTGGTTCAGAGGTAAAAATATGAAGAACAATTTGTTATTACCCAATTTTAACCTAAACTAAACTTTGCTTGATATTCTCGCTTGCAGAAAATGTAGTAGAACCCAATCGCACGAAGCAAGTTTATTATCACAGAAAATTTAATCGTGTGCCGACCATCGATGAATGCCCTGTGGAAGAAAATATTTGCTTTTTTGAAGCAAACGAACAGTTTAAACGTGATAGGTAAGTTTATTTAATTAATAGTAAAATATAAATAACTAAATTTGTGCTTATTATTTTTTTTAGGATGGTTGACAACGAGATTTTAACCATTCTAAGACAACGCCGCTTAGATTGCACTTTTTACAATCGACCTGATCATCATGAGAAATGCAAAAAGGTGTACGACGATTATTTTGAGGCTGAGACCAGTTGGTTCATGAAATGTATTTGTTTTCACTTTCTAAATGTCTTTTTTTTTTATAAAATACAGGAAATTTAATTTTTTTGGTAGATGGGGATTTAGGAGCTAAAGGAAATGTGAAAGATGCCTACATGAAGCAGAAGCACAGATTGGTTTGGGAAAGACGACACGGATCCAATCGCGAGGCAAAACCTCAACCGAAACCAGAAGATGAATTGGATTAGAATACACAGTTCAATTACAAATGTATAGTTGTAAAATTCTAGTTTATAGATATTATCTGTAGTGGTTTCATTTGAAATGAAAAGTTTTCAGTTGATTCAATTTATTTGGAATTTTATTAATATTAGAATTGTCAGAAATGTGATGCAAAACTTAAAAACTTTTTAAACAGGAATTGTTTGCAGAAGAAAATGACATTAAATCAAGGTGTTTATAGAAGGAAAATCCAATTTGTAGATTATAATTTATTGAATGTTTTACACATCCGTGAACTGTGTTAAACCCCGTTTAGCCTGTTAGACCAAAGATGTATATAATATATACATCCTTAGTTAGATTCAGGTTTCTTTATAAAAAGCATTATTTCTTAATATTTTTTACTTACCTTCTCTTTCTAGCCCTAACTAGAAATAAGCCTATTAATAATAATTTTCTTTTATTAGATTTTTAGTTGTTTTTGAGATTAGAATCCTATGATTGTTTAGTATAACTTTTTTCTGTTGCTGCCTACGACTGAGTGAATTCACTTTGTTTTGACTTTCTAACAATGATCACCTTATTTTTCTACTCTTTAATTTCTCTAATTAGTAGAGCCTGCAAGCTGCACCGGCCCATAACTTAAAACTGGTAGTAAATTTCGTAAATCTGAGTACTGCTAGGATAAGCAAAGTTGAATGTTACATTTTTATTTGGTCTTACTTGGCTCAATTTTATAAATTTATAAATCTCGTTCATTTCGACACTGATAAACGTTTACCCACCTGAAAAGAGTCCTATTTCGTTCGGTGAAGATGCGTGCAAAATCGATGCCATATTTTTAACTGGGAAACCAGCCACACAAGTGAAAATTTAGATTAAATAAAGTATAGAATTTGGACTATTCAGTTAACACTCTTCAAATTCATCTGCAATAGATGTTCTTGCAGTTTCGGTCTCATTTTCTGTGCAAAAATAACAACTTAACCCACGTTGGCATAGCGGCATAAGAGTGACAAAGTCAGTGTGCAATACTAACTTGTAAGAATTTCTAACAAAAGGCAGAGGTCAGTTTCCAAAAACAAAATTCGTGTTTCCAGGCAGCGCAAGAATAAATATGAACTCTACTATACCAACTTAAAAAATCATAGGATATATGAAGTAATTTTATAGCAGAACCTTGGTAGGAAGATTGAATTGCCGCTTTTTGCCACTATTGCAAGTGGCGCTGTATCAGTCTTAACACATCTCAACACGGTGCTTCGGGATTGGCGAATCAGTGTAAAAAAGTAAAAAGCTGCTCCTTTTTAATGCTTATATTCTGAAATACATCTACCTTCAGGTAAAATATCGATGTCTTTAAACAAGTTACAAATGGATCAACGAACGTTTGTTAAAGAACATGCAAAGAGGCTGAAGCTTTCAGCTCCATTTTTATCAGATAACTTAATAAAAAGCCGTGCAAACGACGCCTGGATTAAGATGCAGAATAAACATGAGTTAGTATTTATTCCATAAGTTTATTCTCCTGATTAATAGTATGAAACAACTTTAATTTAGGCCAGTTAATGTCATTAAGCAAGGTAAACAAAACGTAAGGAAAACTCCAAATCAACAACGGTAATTGACCTAAACATATTAAACTTATTTTAGGAAATAAATTAAAACCATTTTATTTATAGTCGTGAACCTCTGCGAGAACTAAATCAAAATTTTAATACTGATAACGACTGCCAAGCCAAACGAAAGAAAGTTTCGATGAGTCAGGATGATTTATTCGACTACGTACGTCAGTTAAACCCACCTAAGATGGTTAAAGACGTATACGATTTTAATGATGATGTAATTCCATCAACATTTCCGGAAGAAAAAACTCCCAATCGATTGTAATTTGAAATATTGATAAATTATTTAAATGAAATTGATAAAATAATGACTTTTATATCTAGTCGCCAACCTAAGCGAAAGGTAAATGAATTAGAATTCAACAACCAGGCGAAACAAAAGAAAATTTTGCCGAAAGATGTTTTGAACTGCGTACCTCAGCTAAGCCCACCTAAGACAGTTAACAACAGGGATGCTATTCCATCAACATTCCCTGAAAAGAAGACTACGAATCAACGGTAATTTTATTTAAAGTTAAATTCATAAACAATTTCATTTTATTTATAGTCGGGAAACTCGGCGAACCGTAAATGAATTACGTTTTACTAACGATCACCAAGCAAAACGAAAGAAAATTTCGACGGGAGTTGAGAAACTCGACACTGTACGTCAGTTAAACCTACCTAATAGATTTAACGATGTTGTAATTCCATCAGCGTTGCCAGAAAAGAGAACTCCGAATCAACGGTATTTAAATATTGTAATAATAATTATTTAAATGATATTTATAAACTCGACATTTTTTTTTTTATTTATAATTGTGAATCTAGGCGACACCTAAATGAATTAAACTTAAAATTTAATACTGATAACGATCGCCAAGCGAAACGAAAGGAAATGGGAAGGAAAACGGGAGATGATGACGTATTTGGCAATGTACGTCAGTTAAGCCCACCCGAGATGGTTAACGACATTTCCAAGTTTGACGATGATATAATTATAATTCCATCAACATCTCCAGAAAAATCGAAAGGAAACAATAAGAAAAGTCGAAATTTACATCTCACTCCAAAGAAATCGATTTATAAACCAATACCTGAGGGATTAAACCCTAATGAAAATAAATCGATTCAAAATTTGAACTCTGAAACTTCAAAATCTGTAAAATACACTGGAAAATCAAATCAAAAATCACCACAAAGGACGTCAACACCTATTGGCCACAAATCGATTGGACAATCACATCAAAAATCGCCACAAAGGATGTTAACACCTATTGGTCACAAATCGATTGGCAAGTCTAATCAAAACTGGATCCCGAAACCCTCTGCGCAAAAATCAATCGCAAAATTGCGAACATCGCCGCACAGTGATCCCACACCCAAAGGAAGGGCCGAACGAAGAGTTACTTTTCAAGACGAAGTTGAAAAAATCCCTTGGCTTGAATTTTTGGAAGATGAGGAAATTGATGAAATATTATCTCCAGAAGTGGTTTATGAGACGCAATTCATTACGGGAAGTTACAGTGATCGAGAGAAAAAGAAAGATGTAGAACCAGTCCCAGACCCAGCAACTGAGAGACAAGAAAATGGGGTTAAACCACTAACTTTGGCCATTGAGAAATTTATTGAGAAGTTGCGAGTTCCCGATTCAGGTTTGATGAACTTAGAAGGCCGTGTGAGAGGAAATGAAGACATTTATTGGAAGTTCATGATTTGTACTCAACCGCAAGATGATTTCTTAAATGTCGAATGCCACGAGGGATTTTTGAAGCTTCGGGGAAATTCTGAGGCAACGACGGAAAACGAAAATATTGAGACCCAACCTCAGCTGATGTCAGAATCGGAAGAAAACGAAAATATTGAGAACCAACATCAGGTGATGTCAGAATCAGAAGAAAAAGAAGCAAACACTTCTGCTTCACCTACATGCTCGGCCTTAAAGAATGACTTTTACGTGCAATTTAACGAACTACACTTGCGTAGTGAAACTGTAATTGGTGAAATGGAGAAACTCTGGATTCTTATCGACCAAACTTTAAGTGAAATTGATTTACAATTCAATTGGGAGAAGCAACGATTTTTAAAAACGGCCAACCGGAAAATTAATAAACCGTTTTTAAAGGTAATGCAGAATAAAATTAATATTTTTTTATTTAAGGGGTTTTTATAATAATTTTGTAAATAATGTAAGATGTAGAGCTGACTCACAGTTTTTGGTTTAGATTCTACTAAAATTTTTCCATTGAAGTTATTTTCCAAACCCTTCAGACTGATTATTTTAAATAAGTTCTCTTCATTACCGCGTAACCTTATTTTTGCATAAGTTTTATTTTCCCTATCCGTTTACAGGTCGGAGAAGAAAAAACAACGGAAGACGAAGGATTGTTCTGCGCTATGTTTGATGATCCACCATTGGATAGCAGGTACACATTTTGATTTCATAAAAAAGAACAAGCCACTTTGTTTTTGTTTTTTTTAAAATTTTTAATGTCGCCTTTTTATATATTTTATTTTGCAGGTATCTCTACGGACTTTCGGAGGAATATGACGATGTTTTTGAAATTTAAAATTCTGTTCGAATAATTTATTTTTGGCGATGTATTATTATTTTTAAGCTAGACTTTGTACTTTTTGTCTTTTTTTTTTTTTACTTTTTTATCTACACTTTATTACTTTTTTGAATCTATAATTGACTCATTGCTTTTTATCTATAACTCCGAAGACTTATACAAAATTTTTAAAAGTTGTTCCAAATACTTATTGAGTTTGTGTATGAAACGGTAAAAGTGGGGGTAAAAATCTGGGAGCCTACAAATTGTATGTCTTTTTTCTTCTCCTAAATCAAATTTATTATTTTATACGTACAGAAAAATTTATTGTTTGTATAAAAGACGCTGACTTATCTAAATTTTAAAATAAACGACACTTGGTTTTCTCAATGTCGGTCTTTTTTTTGTACACACTCAACTTTTTGAATAAATCAATTTACCGAAGACTAGGAACAAATAATGACTTTTCTGGCCTTGATATCACTTGTTTTTTAGGCTAAACTGCTGTCAA
Source organism: Pachymerium ferrugineum (assembly GCA_034686365.1). Classification (NCBI taxonomy): domain Eukaryota; kingdom Metazoa; phylum Arthropoda; class Chilopoda; order Geophilomorpha; family Geophilidae; genus Pachymerium; species Pachymerium ferrugineum. The sequence goes on along the minus strand of JAQGAS010001195.1, from coordinate 3,510 downwards.
CCAGCAATAAAACGGAATCTTGCTTGGGGAGTCATTTTATTTTCATGTCGGCACCGTTTATCACTATGGCCCGTGGACATACATCAAGTGTGTTAAATCGGGGGGTGGGGGGGGGGAGGGGAGAGCCAATTGGGTCTGGTAACTCCTTTAAAATCTCCCCTCTTCTCCAGCATTGATTGAACATGGAAAGCTCATGCAACAACTGTTTTTGAGCCGAGGCGTTTTTCTGCGCGCTAGGAATGCTGGGTAATAATCCGCCATTTTATACTAAGTTGTGTTGTTCGCGTTGGGGTTAAAGTTTGGTAGACTTGGCCGTTTCTAAAGTCAATAATGAAACGGAAAAGTAGAAAAAAGTGTAACATTTGATTGTACAATGAAAATTGAAGCGGTGAACAACTTAGGAGCTGTTAAAACATCAAATTAATAATGGAACAGGTACTCACTCAAATGTGTAGTAACTTTTGCTGGGATAATTGAGTCTTTTGTGTATTTAGTGTCCAAAAATTAAACACGAAGAACGAAGAAAATATGTTGAGTTAAGGAGGTGATTAAATCATGAGCCTAAGCAACAACAACAAGGGACCATAAACAAATCAAAACAACATGCAACAAGTAAGTAAAATTAAAATAAATTAATTTTTACAGAAATAAAATTAAATAACAACCGAGCTTGTGGTTGTGCATTGCTACAAGGAATTGGTCCGATATTTTTTTTTATCTATAAATTAAGATTTTTAATTCTAAAAAAATTTTGTGTGACTTTCCATTTTGATAACAGGTTGAAGCCACCAATCCACTACCACCTAAACGAGGGAGACCAAGTGTTGCCAAGGTCAAAGGCCACCGATACTGTTGCCACAGTGTCTGCCCCAGTGACACAAATAAAAATCAGGACGTCACCTTCATACCTTTTGCAAAGCCATGCAAACAGTTTCGTGATGAGCAAGTGGCTTTAATACTTGGTAGAAAACTACCAAAAACACACAATACTGACAAATGTCCTGAATGTAATAAATGTCAAAGATGGATAAATGCTTGTAAAAGGGGTGATGGTAGATTTTGTAGGCTTCTTCATGTTACTCACAATACTTACATTTGTAACCTTCATTTTGCGAATGGCATTGGCCCATCACTTGAGTACCCAGATCCGTTGCCTCCTGTTTCTGCACTTGGTTCATTGGTATGTTTTCTTTATTGTCATGTAGCATATATTTAAAAATATTTCTCTACTAGTCTGCAACTGAAATAAAACGCAAACGACCAGCCCCTCGCGACAGAAGTGCATGTGAAGCCACGAGTAAAATAATTGGAGTTAAAAATTGAATGATATTTTAATTTTGTATTTTATCCCGCAGATTATGAAGAACCGATTGCCATTCCTGAACCGACTGCCATTCCTGAACCGATTCCCATTCCTGATAATATGAATGAAGAAAAGTCTGGTACATCTGTACAAACTGACATTACCATTGCTGATGTGCGAAAGAAATTTCAAAATTGGTGCCAGCAATCTGCTGACGATTCAACAGAAATTTTGTGCCGGCGGGATAACATTAATAACTTATCAGTTATTACACTGGAATTATACATCCGTGAGGACTTCAAGCTGAATTTAAAAGTTATGGGAAAGCCTTTAGATGATAACCACGTAATAAATGACGTGTTGACATCAACTGAAAGCATACTACAACTTCCACATTTGCTCAAAGCTTTAGAAAAGTTCAAAATTTGCAGCGGTGTGACAAATACCACGCTTGTTAATTTTTTTGCCAGCAATAAAATCTCAGATGAAGGAAAATTGGTTGGTGATGGAATTCTCAAATCCATCAATTGCAACACTGTAAGCTCTGGGGTGAAATGCCAAGCCTGCATGATGTTTGCCTACAAATTAACAAGGCGAATGAAAAGTGATCTTAGACGTAGAACGACTGTAGATTGCAGAGGAAATATAAGATATTTAAACCAGCAAAGTATGCGGCTTAAAGTTACCCGCTACAGGAAACAGCAAGCAGCTGCAAAAAAGAAGATTAGTCGGCTGCAACAAAAAGTGAATGCTCTAATGAAGAACTCGGTCCACATGTTAAATAAAAGAGACAAGTCTTGATGCACGTAAAAGGTTCAATTCCCCTATTGATTTGAAGTTTTTTTTTGCTTTTTAAGCTTCAAGGCTGTTGAAAGAAAAGTTTTTTTAAGTGACGGATTTGTCACTAAGAAAAAAAAGGCTCATGTTGTGATTTGATGATGTGAAAGAAAGGTGTAACGTTCTTATGCAAAGAATTAGATACAAAATTGTGCCCAAAACTTGACAGCAATTTATATTGCAGAACATAAGTGTTGTATACGGCGTAATAAGGGCTTAACTTTACAGTTATTTATAATAGATGGAATGTCTATATTTTTTTACAGGAGTTGTAACTTTTTCTCACTTGCAGTTGTATATTGAAAAATTAAAAGTAATTTAACAAGAATATAAAAATTATTTGTAGTGTTTGTCTTATAATTTGTGGCTGAGAATGAGGAAACCAAAGGAATTCTTGTGTGTATATTTTTGGCAGTTTGAATTTCTCAGACTGTGCATAGGCAATTGACACACTTTCTAATTTGTTTACAACCCTTTTTTTTTTCTTTCCTGGTTCCTGGTGTGAGAATGGGGTAAAGGTTGATTGGGGGATGAAATTGGGCCAGTAGTTCAATTGTACCCCAGTATATCAAGAGTGAACCACAAGTCCTTTAGACGAACAGTATTGTGTTTATAGAAATTTATTCATTGGTAAGTTCTGTAAGATAAAAGATAATTACTTGAAATCAATTAATACAACTGTACAAAAGCGCGCTGGTCACTTCATTGTACTGACAATTTCTGGAATTGTACGAGTGCAATATTAAATAAAAATTAATATTTATTGATAACCCTATTTTTAATAATTATTTAATTTCTAAAATGAACACAAGGTTGCAGCAGCGTACGGTGGGTTGCCTGCTCACTAAACGAGTTCTATCGCATTTAAAAAAATAGTTCTTTAACAATTAATCTTTTACTTTGAGATGCAAGTGGGAGGTATTTTATTTCCGCTGTTATTTACCTGTTGGATTAGTAGAAATAACGGCATCTTTTAAGCGATACACAAGTCTAACGATTTATTTTGCGCAAGAATACTATTATTTTAACTGCACATCGGTCAATCTTTTGCCGCCACATTTATTTCAGATTGAGGTTGAGCGGCCTCGTCTCGCGCTTACTTCATGCGGGTTCGCTTCCTTATTTAATTAATAACTTCGTTCGTTCGTTGTTCGTTTTTAAAACGGTGCTAAAGTAATTTCTAAGGTTTGTTTTTGGAGAGTTCGCAAGTGTTGGAAGATGCAGCTATACCGGTACCGGTAGCTTATCGGGATTCAAAATTTCTTTGATCTCGTTTTTTTTTTGTGGCCATATCATACCAGCCATACATAATGCGTTATTTGAATTCCCAAATTAGTTTTATGTAATACTAGTCTGCGTAGCTGACCCAA
>JAQGAS010001194.1:0-23833 GCA_034686365.1 Pachymerium ferrugineum | reverse complement strand
CTTTGGTTATTAATTAATGAACTATTGATTTTTAAATCGTTAAGTCTATTGGAATTTCTCATCATTTTCTTTTTTCGCGATAGACAACAAGAGTTGAGTAAAAAGAAAATTTCAAGATCCTAATTAAGATGGATTTTAAAGTTAACACTTCAGTTCAATCGATTTCGTGGTTTAAAATGTGATCAATCTTTAAAGTTTGTTTGTTGGGTTAAAGGTTCAGTTTTGTTATTTTTCTAACACAGTAATTACATAATAAAAATTATGGCTGTTAATATCGGACCGGTTAATTTATGGATATTGCAATGAATCAATGAACTACAATTTTATGATTATAAATTGGAATTATGAAGCAACTTGCCCAGAGTTGATACGACCGGTTAATCTCAAATCAAGGCCTGTGCAGCGAATCGCGCTGCACCCGGATGCAAACAATGTGGCAGCCATTATGAATTTGAGACCGACCGATCGTATCCAGTGAATAATATATGGTATTCGAACCGGTTATGTCATTTCGCGACCATGCGACCATGCGACCTACAACGGCCAGGTTTGTCCCTAAATCGGTCCCCAACCCTGTTATAATTCTTAAATACGTGTAACGGTCGCACTGAGCAATGTTTGTTTCTTAATGTTAACAACAGAACGGAACCTAGTGTTAAACTTTGACAGAAACTTTTTGGTGAGAAAATCCGAATAAAAAAATAATACTTTAAAATTATATTAATAGTGCATGTTCCAAGTGCGCAATTTTTTTTTTTTACAAAATACATAATATATTGTAACATTTTTTTGCTCGCAGTGCAAAATGTTTTTGGGGATTTGCTGACTGGTCGATATTTGATTTACGAAATTTTTAAAGCAATCTCATTTTAAAAATTTATAAATAGAAATACAAGTGGAGATGTGTTTACCTTTGTCAAAATAATTTTTCACAACACAGAGACACTCGCAATTATGTCACTAAAGCAGTTTACAACTCCTTAACATGGAGCGCCTTTTAAAAGAGGGCGCTTTTACAAGCTGACACTTGTATAAATGGACGCTAAAGTTGGATTCTTAAAGAATCCAATTTAATACGAAACCTTGTTTCATTTATTACTCTCATCTTGCCATTTAATAAACTTCTACTTTTTCCCCAGCTTATAAAAACCTCCACCAGATCACGTCTTCCAATTATGATGACCAAAAAAAAAAAAAAAAAAAAAAATTTCAACATCCAACTTGATGGAATAATTTTTTCTCATGTTTACAACACAAAAAAAAACTTATTACTTTTTTTTTGTTAAAAAAATTCTCGTTGTTGTCAATAGAGGGTGTTGAAGATAAGGGCCAAGATTTATGGAATTTTGATGTACTAAGGTTGGATTGTGTTGGAGGGGGAATTGGTTGGGAGGTTTTGGAGACAAATGTGTGCTGTTAGTACAAAACTTTCCTCGATTGCTCTTCAGAGAATTTCATTATACGGGAATAGAATGATGCCAACTTCCACAATCCCTCTCTTCACAGTATCAACCAAAAGAAGAAAAAAAACGTACAAAAAAATTACACACTTCCGAATCCTCCATTTTATTGGTCTCACGGACTCACTGAATGGGAGAAAGGAAAAAAAAAAAAACTCTAGGGATAAAAAAAAATATTAAAGACAAGAAAAATGTCTAGAAAAATAAATATAAAAAAATTCTCCCCGAAAAAGAAGGGCCTCATCACATGATAAGAGAAAATCTGTGAAACGGAAAATTTCTAAACTCATTTTTAGATTTAAATCTCTCAATCTCGCGCGAGTCTCATCACGCATCGCATACGAAATAAGATGAAAACACGCGATGACGTCAAAAATAGAAGAAAAATAAGATGGGAGAAGCGTAAGGTCAATAGCTGGGCTCGAAAAAAAAATGTGAGGCGAGAGAATTGCCATGAATCGTTGTGACAAGATAAAAGCCACCGACTGCACACGCTGCGAAACGCGCCCGGCGGACTCTGATGCATGAGCTGGAGACTCGTAGAGGACAGGCTGACGCACGGTGGCGGTAAACCAAGCGAAAAAAAAAAAAACCCCCCACTTTTCCTAAATATTACCTAGAGAGTTTTAAATTTGAGGTGACATTGATGTTTTAATATTTTTGATTGGTTTGAACTTTATCACAATTGTTATTATAACGTTACGGTTGTTCAGTAAGGAAATTTTCGTTAAGTTAACAATGCATTAAAAATGGTGCAGATTTTACACCAACGATACCCATTATTGTTTTAGCGTCATTTTAACGGTGTATTTATGAAGGAGACAAACAATAACGACAACTCATAACGTTACTGTAACAGTAATGTACGTTACGATTTAGCGCGACGGGAGGGGAAACTGTTATCGACTTATTCAACCCACACTTATTACTTGTCAGATAGGGGAACCAATAATTTCAACCTAGTAGAAAACATAACTTACAATGATAACAAAAAAATTCAACATTCTTATTCTGTATGACATAGAAAAACAAAGAGTAACTCTTTACACTTTTGGGGTGTTGTTCGTATACTCTTGCAGTTTCATGGGTTATTAAAATACACCCATCAAGCTGTTTACACCAATTTCAACACTGGGTAATGTTTCTATCTTCATCCAAAATGAATTCAACCAACATCAATTGGTAATACCTGCTACCAGGGAGAAATCCCTGGCACAAAACGGCAGCTGGCAGGCAAGTCCAGGCAAACACTTCCCTACCCTAACCCTAATCAGCCACTTTTTGCCAGGGAGAAATGAGTCGCGCCAAAAACCACACTCATAGAACTAAAGGTGTTGAATCACACCTAAAACTTGTCCTCTCCATTGCACCTTTGTCGAAAAATTTAAGAGTTACTGGGTTTGAAAATTCAGGGAACCAAGTTAGTTTTAAGGGTTTGGTTTTCACAAAGTCTGCTATTATAGGGGAAGTTTCATTGGGGGGGGAGGCTAAAAATTTGTGTGGGTGAAGAGGGTATGAAGTTGTGTATTTTAGTATAAATTGAATGATCTACCCAGAAAAATTTAAGAGTTACCGGGTTTGGAAATTCAGGGACCCAGGGCAGTTTTTAAGGGTTTGGTTTTCAAAGTCTGCTATTATAGGGAAATCTCATTGGGGGAAGGCGAAAATTTGTGTGGGTAAAGAGGGTATGAAGATGTGTATTTTAAAAGAAATTCACACATCTTAAGTTTAGAAGATGTGGGTGGCTTTAGGTCTAACCAAAGATAGGAAAGAATGTATTGGGTTTTGGTCTATGTGGGGTAACTTTGTACGGGATAAAGAATGAAGGCTACAAATTTTTGTGAATAAAGAGGCTATAAAAATGTGTATTTAAAAACAATTCCCTTGTGTTCCTACAAAAGGTGTATCAACCCACATTACACCCATGTAATTGTATCAACCCACATTACACCCTTTATACTATCAGTGTATTGAAAGGTGTTATTGTTCACCGTTTAGCTACACCTGATCCTGTTTTACACTGCACTCTGGTCGGCCGGGAGGGTACGGGCAACGTCCGTACACCTTTTCCCCGCGATCCGATGCACCGTGATCGGCCGAGAGGGTACGGGCAACGTCCGTTTTCCTTGTCCCCGCGATCCGATGCACTCTTGTCGGCCGAGAAGGTACGGGCAACGTCCGTACACCTTGTCCCCGCGATCACCTTTTCTCACGGTGTAGGCAAGGTGTACTACGTAGAGCGTACATGTACACCTAATTGTGAATCAACGCCTTTAGTTCTATGAGTGAAATCTACCAGTAAGCCATTGGCTTAGGCTAATTTATATTAATTAAACAAATTTAGGAGGGGTTAAGCTTAATTTAACTTAACCTAACTCAATTTAATTTAATTCTCCCTGGCAGCATGCAGAACGTTAAAGGTCACATTTTCAACGAAACCCTAAAGTTATGGCTTACCCCTTTCTTTGCGCAAAATCACCACATACACAATTACAATTAGAAAAGGCGAATCATACCTAAGACTGTATTCTGTGTAGGTGCAAAATTCTTAATAGGTGTTAATAGTCCTTTATTTCTATGAGTCGTCCTTGCTTTAGATGAAAAATTTACTTTTTCGAAATGATTATTAATTACAATTATGTTGTTCAGCAATAAACTCCTGGTCATTTGAAATATTTTTCCTAATGATCTTCAATGTACCATAAAACGTCTTCCCATTTTATGAATGTCATAAGGAATGATGGATCGATTATTTGCCTCGAGATTCCCCATCTCACTCTTTACTTTGATCCGATAATGGAGTTTTTCTACCTTAATGTGTTTAATTACTGCCAAGGGGGAGCGAGACATCTTAGACACGGGCTCTCTACGTATAAGCGCATCCATCAACCGCTTTCAAATAAACACTAAGACGTTTAATTGACTTAGCGTGTGTAACATTTGTTAGCAAAGAAATTAAGACGCCGTAGTGTCACGTAATGAATTAATTCTAAGGAAATGATTGTTATTACTCATTAACAATCCAAAAATTTATATTCGTAGAGTTTTGATTGTAACATTTAATTATTTCTGATCTCTGCCACCAGGAGACTTCAATTCAAACTGAAAGTGGGAAAAAAAATAAAAGATGCAAATCACGTTTTCTCTCAAACTTTTCGCATGAAAAGTTTGAAATTGTGAATTTATTTGATGTGATTAGAGCGATCAAAAGGGATTGAAATTTATGAGTTGTGCGCGTGCGTCACCGCAAACTGATTTATAAAGCTAACTCCTTTAGGTGTACACATTAAGATTAATGCTCTGTAACGGATCGGTGGTCAAGTGAAGCGATCGAGTCTTTAAATCAACATCGTCAAAATTGCAAAAAGTAAAAATCCACTATAAAGAAATGGGAGAGTGTAATCAAGTTCACTGACATTTTCCCCTGTCTAAATCACGTGCAAATTCTCACCAGATGTCACTGATTCTGACAAATCACTCACCATCTGCTGTTTTCCTCCATTATTTCATAAGCGACCAATCAAAATTCCACATTACTCATTCAAACTGAGTTGTGTCCGCAAATATTAACAGTTTCATAGCAGTTATCTAGTGCCATCACTTGTACAAATTTGAAATGGAATTAGGCGACATTTTATTGCGCATGCCTACGCAGTCGCTCAAGAAACTTCCAAGTTTCCCAGAAGGACAGAATCTTGAACAGGATTCTTGTTGTTGTTAATTTAAGTTTTAGAAAACGGTTTTAGTCCATCCCTGCTTTTCCTAAACAACTTCGCTGCATTACCCAGACGTAAGAACCATTGACTATTTGGAAAAGTCTTATACGGTCAATATGTGGCAAAGGCAATGTGTGATGTATGATGCTGCAGTAATGGGGCGGTTCGCTTCGGCAGTTCTAATAATGGCCGCAGTTCTATTAATGGTGGCGCGTCGGTCTGGCAGTACAGACGCGGCACCATTATTAGAATACTGCGGCCATTATTAGAACTGCCGAAGTGACATCGCCCCATTGTGTGTAAAAATATTACCAATTTCTATATCTGGACATGTCATTAGTCATTAAGTTTGTCCAAACTGTCTTATTACAGTAATCCGCTTATATAATAATGGACATTACATAGGTCCCAACTCCCAAAAGCGGTATATATAGAGTTTTTCCATTTGCAATGTTACATTGCATTGCGTCTTGTGTGTACAGAAATGTAACTACAGTCAACTTGTCCTTCAATTTCGTCAATTGGGGCAGCAATTACAGTAATAACGTTTCTTAAATTAAACGTTATTATCAAAACCGGCAACGGTGTATTAAATTGAGTACTGAGAAGCTGAAATCGCATCGGTGGGTTGATTTGCCATCTACCATTTGTTTGGTATATCGAAGTTGGGTTGAGGAGGTTGGGCAATGAATTATGACGCGTCATTAGACAGCTCTGCCTGTTTGCTGTGTTGGCGCCTTTTTATTGCGTTAGATCGATTCTCTCTCCCTTACCGCACCCCCTACGGCTTTCCCTTTTAGTTCAGAAATGTTAGAGAAAACTGTGGGTGGTACAATCAATTAACGATGATTGGCCTCGGGCGATCGCATTGCACGTGACTGATTTGCATGTAACGATAAGACGTCATCGTGATTTAGTAACGAATTACGTGTTTGAGGGAATGAGCTGATGGGGGAACTCCATTGAGATTCAAGTGACAAGTTGTGACATGAATTAAACGGGATAGTAAATGAATTTTTCGCCATGTTCTAACTTAGTCTCGTTTTTGCTTTCATCATCATCCATTTTATGTCCTTGTAATAGACGGGGAAGAGGAAGTGCTTTCTTGTTTGTCAGAAAAAAAACTTTTTGGTTTAAACATTTTGACAGTAAATTAGACTTCACAACTTTGTAGTGACAACTCGTAATTTTTTTCTTTTTTTTTTTTTTGGTGTGGGTATGTGGTGAAATATTATTGAGATTTTTATTTTGCCCACAAGAGGGCTGGCAATTGTACAAATCCATCTTATTTCTCTTATAAAACTTGCAATCCTTGACATGATCAAATGGAATCTTTGGTCAAGTCGAGTTCAATTTTTTCCTCTCCAGTTCTAAGTGTGCGTTGGCGGAATACAACACCGTTTCCATTACAGTTCTTTTATAAAATCCAAACTGAGATAGAAAAAAGCGACAGCAGGTGCAAACACTTTTCTCCACTAAAAGAAAAAAACCGAAGTCGACCCAAAACTTTAAGAAAGAAAAAAAAACTTAACACATACTTGGGATAAGTAACTCAGTTGAATCAAACATTTGGAATCCTTAGGTTTACCCTACTTCACTTATGTCCACACTTAGCGTGATGTAACTTGATGGTGTGACGCAATAAACACACCCAAACTGCTAGTTACGTTTAGTGAAATCAAGTGTGAACACGAGTGAATTTCGCAGTAGGGTAGTTTAACAATACGAATTTTCCCACCAGCAACAGTGCACCTGACCTCTATTGACAATGTAATGAAATTTCAATGTCCAATAATAAATCACGTTAAGTTTGTTACTCTTAGGGACCACCATATAACTTCTCTTAACTAACTTTACATAAACTTCAATGTAATTCCACTAATACCTTCATTCACAGCTGTCTCAGCACGATTTAGGCATTGAAAAAAACTTCCACCTTTAAACTAGAAAGGAAAAAAAAAAGTAGCTGAGTCAGTTTGGGACGAACTCCGTTGAAAAATTCCACCTCCATGACACGTGAATATCAAAAATGCAAAAATCCAAAACGCCAACCTCAAACATAAATAGCAAGTGATTTGTATTCAAGGAGCAGATGGTCATGCAATATAAACACGAATTTATTCTTTAGCTAACTCGTCTCGCAAAACTGCGACTATCTACAAATGGCCAGCAGACATTTCAAAAAAAAAAACTTTATTTTTTCTTTGAAACTCTCGTTCATATCAGCAGTTTTTTAAATCGAGCAAACACTATAAAAAATTATATAAAAAAAAAATCCATCTAAGAAAAGAAAATTGTTGAAGAGAGAAAGAAAAGCGATCAAAACTGGACAAAAGAGGCAATGAAATGTGAAAAATTATGACGTCAATCATGGCCAACTGGCCAACACTATCTTCTTTCTTATTCATTGAAAGGATGAAAATATATTGACACGATCCGCATGACAAGATGCAATTTCCCATCGCAATCATGAATAATTCATGCAAATGTCGTTCCACTTTTATAACGCGCCCCTGGTGACAGAAATTAGCAATTCTAAATTTTTTATTTTTCTTATTCGAAAATCAGTGAAGTTTCAATTTTTCTACTTCTTGGAAATTGTCATCAATAGATTTGAGTGTTGAGAAGGAGAATTTATCAGAAAATGTGCGTTATCACTGGGAAATTTACTCCCGCTTTGGATGGCCACTCGAAGGCAATGAATTTGCTCGAGCGGAAGTCATCGGCACTGGCAGAAAAAGCTATAAAAATCGCCTTTGCAAGATTGATGCCGACCTACGCTGCGTGGAAGTAAACGTATATCGTATATTTCTCTCATGTTTTATTAAACAAATGTTTAACTTCTCACGCGAGTAAATATTTTAGAAATGATATTTCCGGGACATGTTTATTTTTTTTTATCTCTCTATTCTGTTTTGAAAACATTTGTTTAAGGCTTTAGACGAATCACTCATTTTTAGACGAATCACTCATTTTTAAGTCTGCAGTTATTTTTTAATGCCTTTGGGTAAGAACGGATGGTTAGTTTAAAACAACTTAAAGGGGCAGTCAACAGTTTTGAACAAACAAGTTTATATTATTGAAAAAAAAGTTTCTATGTTTAATATTTAGTATATTTATATTATTTTAGGAAAGTTTCTCTTGTTTGTCTATGATAACCAGATTTGTTTATTGACACAAGTTTTTTGTTTGCGTTTTATCGTTTAAATATTGCTTTACCTCGAAAACATATCTATTATTCCTACACAATTCTTTCCAGATTTGTTTACTTTACTAATACCTACCAACTTTTCTCATTTCAAACTGCACAATAATATTTTCTTTCAACTCCCATTCATTTTTTCCACTCATGTTTTTGTTTTTAATAAACAATTTTCTAATTAACTTTATTTAATTTTTTAAAGTGTATTCAATTCCAGGTGAAAAATTCAATGTTGATTAACCGCTATATGAAAGAACGTTTTATGAATCATTCCTCATTTAGAAATGTCCAATGAACTCTTTTGTGTTATTGAAATTCATTAAGTACCACAACAACCCATTTAGATTAGTCCACTAAGTTGATGAACTTGATGTACACACTTAAAACCGCTATTCTAACCGCATATCGATTTGCAACCACTCCAAACTACGGTGAATAAACTCTCCAGAAATCGTTTACTAATCCAGAAAGCTTAAAATAGAAGAGCCACTGCATTCTTGAAATTCAATAAACATATATGCAAGTCCCTTGCTTCTTATTTACCACCAGATGGTTCTTAACAAAATTTTGTTACACTATAAAAACTATTCGGTCTCAAAAGACGCGATGCGAAACAAGTAGTTGCCTTCCTAATGCCACCTAGCGAAAAAATTCAGCGATAAAAAATATTATGAAAAAACGTTTTAACTTTATAATAATTTAGATAAAAGCTTTTTAATTTAACGTGACGCCATGTTATATCCCATGTCTTAGACAAGTATTAATTAAATGAACGTCGCGTGTTTGTCAAGAGCAACAAAACAAACATCGAGCAGTTCGAACCGCAACATCTAAACCGATTCGTGTTGGCGGTTTGAACTTTAGGTGGAAAAAGAATGTGTAAATAAAAATATTGAATTCCAAACTCGGTAATGACGCAAACTGCGATATTACTACCGACTTAAAGGGGCAATCAACCCTTTTTTAAAAAAAAGTGACCTTTGGTTACAAGTAATGCATTGCTTATAGTTATCAAAGTTACCAGTAACTACTTATACAATCACATGACCTAAGATAACCAACTAGATAACATTTTCCATTGAAAACCAATAACAGAGTGAGCTGAATTCTCATCGTAAAGCATAGAGGTCTCTGAGCATATTTTATGCAGCAAGTAATGCATATCCAACTTCCCTAACTTCACGTGATCTTTCTCGAGTTTCTCCATGGCCACTTGGTTACTTAGCTTATAGTTATAGTTAAGTTTATGATTTTGCACTAATTTGATTTTGTTTAGACATGTTATCCGATTGTATATGACCTCAGTAGTCACTGGATGTTAAGCCTCATTTCCCTCTTTTTTAGCCAGCAATAAAAGTCAGTGATAGTGAATGATGGTTGCCTGTCTTTTTGGAATTCTGGCAAATGACTGGTTGTCCAATCTTGAACCCACACAGCCAGTGGGAATTAGCTTTTTTATGGATTTTCCACTATCAGCCAAACTATTTCATTCTGAACTATTTCAGAAATTTGCACAGCGATATTTATTTGTTCCAATTTAAATTTTTTTTTATATAAAAAATCTTTTATTAAAAAATCAATTGACTGTCTCATTGAACCATTCGGGTAAAACGGCAAATTAAAATACCGTTGTAAAATGTCGGTTCGTCTTTAAGTCAAGTGAAAAGTGTCAGGTGTATTGATCTGTATGCTCAGTTGGTGGTCTTGGATATTGTGAAGGAAATGGCAAGAATCTGAGAAAACACATTTATACACGGTTTCCCTTCTTCTGTACTCGATTCCCTCAGGATTGTCACGTGCCACTTCATCTAACTTCTCAGAAAAAAAAAAAAAAAATCTACGGCGTCGAAATTTCACTTTCCACACGTAATTCCAACTTTGACCCAAAGTGAATTTTTATTTAAAGAAAAGTCGTTTTTATATCACCTTCAAGACGATGTGGCCTCATCTACTGATAAGTGAAGATTAGCACGTAATTCACTCGATATGCCAGCAGATGGCGTCTTCTCGAAACCGGTTAAGAGTTTCCTCATTGTCCTTCACAATGGTCAGTCATTTTTCAGAGCGCTTTCATTGGATATTAAAAATTTAAAAAGTTGGGGGTTTGTATTTATACGTTATGTATACTTCAAAGTTATAAACCTGCGTGATTTTAGTCGATATGACACCAGATGGCGTATTAAGAAACGTGTATTGATGTTTCTCATTGTCTTTATGCACAAGAAGGTGTAACCGAACAATGTTTCATCGGATTTTTTAATTACACTCCTTCAAAAGAAAAAGTAACTTTAAAAATAAAAACTTTTTAAACAAATACTTTCTTTAAAGTGAGTGTGTCTAAACACCCCAAACGTCATCAATCACATTTTTCAACACGTGACGTCATGAAAGTTGTCACCAGCTGGTGATCGTTTGTTGCATATTGATGCTTATGACGGGGATTTAAAATAAATCGTTTCCGGAAAAGTTTTAAGCTCAACACGTGTTAAATAAACCCACAAATTGACTTATGCAAAACGCAGTTAACAGGTGGCGACACTTGTTGTCGTTCATGACGTCACACTATTTTAGAAAATGGAGAGCAACTCATGATGTTCTTGCATAACAACTTAGTAAACTTATAAATAGTGCTATGTGATGGAGTTAGCGGAAACCACTTATAGAGGTCGCTTATGTCCATAATTTCTTACACGATAATAAAAAAATGGGATGAAGAGAGTTTGCTTTAAGTCACTTACACTTTAAAGAATGGCTTACTGGAACTTCCTATTATATATAACGTTATAATTTAGTCTTATAGGTTAAAAATAAGTTATATATTAAAGTAAATATAATTATTTCAAATTACATAGTTATTCTAAGGGGCATTTTATTTTAGCCCTGCATAATATGACCTAAAAGAAAAAATCTTAAGGTTACTTTTTAGGGTCCTGGGGCTGACTTTGATATAGATGAAAAAAGACAGAGAAAGAAAAGAAGAAGAAAAAAAGAAAAAAAACTTGATTATCCTTTGTAAAGATTGGTCGAGTCGAGTTTGAGTTCTAGTTGCGGTTTTTTCTTCTTCTTCTTAGGAAGCCATTCAACTTGTCCAAAGTAATCTTTTTGAAAATCCTCCACAAGTTGCATTACGATTTGTACTTTTCTTGTCGATCAGACATTTCTAAAATCAAATTCCCTCGCAAAATAACTGAATTTCAATTTCGATTTGCAAATCAGCTCGTTACATTTCAACAACCACTTTCACCATTCTATTTAGTTTAAAATAAAATCCTCTTTCTTTTATATTGGTGATCATCACACGTGACATACGTGACATCAAAGTTCAAAAAGACTTTGACAACTAATAAGGAAGGTATTGGCTTATTGGAAACTTGCAACTTTTTGATCCTTCTATCAATAATAGTCTTTTCTATATAAAAATCTTAAAATAATCTGAGCAACAGATGAAAAACAGAATCAATAAACATTAATCAATATCCTTTCTTCCGTCTTTGATCTTCTTTGTTTATTAATATTAAGTTGTGGAGTGTTTCGCATCAAAAGATGAAAAGATTTCAGATTCGGAACGTTTTGAGTCTGTACAATTTTAGAAAATCGCCAACTAAGCCTGAGTGTAAACAGGAAATTCAATATGCGGATAACGTAACAATCATTTGCTCTGGTACTTTTTCGTCTTGCAAGCAAGGCGACCAACAACCATAACACAATAACGTTATAAAAAACCCGGTTACTTATACCTTAAAAAAGTTATAAGCGTACTAATCATAACACGTTTGCATTGAAGTAAATCAATGAATGATGCAAAAAAAAGTACTGCTTTATAAACAACAGTTGACCACATGCAGGCCAATTGCGGATCCCGTACACATCTCATGCAGGCAAATTGAAAGGCTTTATAAATACATTGAAGTAAAGCAATAAAAACGAGTGAATACCAAAGTCGAGGGAAAAGATGACAGCCACATTGCATGCAAGTAGAGGCTTTAAAGGCGTGCGACTTCTAGTGGCAAAACCGAGAGTTTACGTTTTCAAGATTAGATGAACGAACTTGAAGACTTTTAAATTCACCATATTTACATAAAAAGACCTTTTTCTTATTTATTTCATTCAAGAAAAGGTGAAAAGAATCAGACATTAAAGATGGCGAAAAATAAAGACAAATTAGAATCAACAAACAAACAGATGCTGCTCATTTTACATCTACAATAATAAGAATTTTACAGCTGAAAAGTTGCAACACGTTCTTGTTCTTTTTTTTTTATTAAGAAAAGAAATCTCAGATAACATTCCCCTATTATTTCCTTTTAAAAAAAATTTAAATAACGGTCAAAGGAAGTTACATTTTCCACCAGATCGGATTTCTCCCTTTCCTCAAAGCGAAAAAAAATATAAGTAGGTTAAAAAAAAAAAAAAAAAAAAAAAAAAAACCGAGCAACGGAATAAAAAATAGTCAACAGTTTAAAGACACACAGCATGAAGTAAGTTGAAATGTCCACAAAAGACAATGTCCAACATTTATCTGACAACACTTTAACTTCTTGTACAAAGTGATAAACCAGACAGGTGACAAGGGGAAAATAGAGGGACTTCTAGTAAATGAAGGTGAAACCTTTAAAAACAGAAAAAAAAGAAGGTAAATGTTTTCTGACAAGTAAAAAAAAAAAGGAAAACCCCTGGGAAAATTCCCTTCTGTGTTCATGTCAATTGCTTTTCAATACAAGAAGAAGAAAAATCCTAAAGAAAAAAAAAAATATGTCAAGAAATGTAAAAGTGTGGAAATTGTCACATTTCTCAAGAGGATTTCCTTCCCCTTATTTGAAATGAAAAATTTAATGAGCTGTCTCGTTTTCGTCAACCTAAATCTGTGACCCTAGTGACGTCATTTACGCGTGTAAAATGAACCTGAAGATCACGTCTCCAGAGGAAAGTCTCACACCGCACTAGCCGATTACACTTACAAATGAGCGAATTTTTTTCTCCCTCATCTTTCTTTACCACCGGAATGGAAAGCCGCATCACATGCGCCGTGTGTGCAGCGCCATCTGTTTGCTAATAGGACTTTTCCTCGGGGCAAAACATGTACGCACGAACGCAACGTAACTGACATGCGATGGCTTGTCAAGGAAAATTCCAATCTGCATGCGTCCCAAATTGATTTCCAACCCCGCCACTTTCTATGCTTAAAGTAAGCAACGGGTTAAGTGGAAAACGCGCCGGAATTGAGCAATCGATTTTTAAAGATGGACGTATGAGACAATAGAAAAAAAATTTGAATTACTTTTTCTCCCGTCTATCGATTTGGAATTCTAAGGAAAATATTTGTTAGTGGAATTTAATTATTTTATCAGATAAAAATATTTTTTTTTTTTTTTTAATTTGCTTTTTCAGAGAATTATAAATCAATGGAGTGAAGTTTCTTGGGAATAAAGAGGGAAGGAAATGATTTGTAAGATGGATGTTGGGGTAATAGGTTTGAAAGATTTTTTTGATTAAGGAAAATGTTTTTATGGTGTGTAGGAAGAGAGGAAATAGTTTTGTATGTTTTCGAATCAAATGGAATTGGGAAGAGATTTAAAGCGTTCAGAAATGAAAACAGTGGAATGGGTTCTGCTTGTAGTGAGTAATGGGACTTTTATTCTTGTGTCTCATCCACTCGTTTCTCCTCAGGGGCAACGATTCAAGATATGTATTTGCTTATTATTTTTTTTCAATTTTACCTTTGCTTCTTTCAAGGGATGTTGCTGTAAGTTGTGCTAATTTGTGTGTAACTCAGTTTATTGATGCGAAAGAATATGTTAAAAAGTGAAAGTAAGAGTACTTCTATCAGCCCTCACTTGAGGGCGCTGTGATTATTCATTGCTAGTAGTCATTGCCACTCATCACGTCACTAACCAAAGCGGAAGTTGAAATTTGGTATTATGTTAATTGGGTCAGTTATGATCCATGCGACACATGGTGGCCAGTCTCGTTACTAAATGAGTCACTAGCCTCATTTACCCAACTTACAGCAACAAAACTTATTGTTTTGTAAAAATGAATAGAAGTTAGGTAAGTCACTCATCGCTTCTGGATCTTAATTAATTGGCACGGGTCCAACTTAAAAGTGTGATCTTTGGTTCAATAAACTTTTATTTATTTGATTTGTATTTGATTTTTCCATCAAAAAATATTTAATGGATGCAGCGAGTCAGCCATATTATCCAGTACGTAATGATTTGTCACTTTTAATCCTCCGCCTGTCATAATCCAACAGTTGCTAATTACTAGATACTCATTAAATTGTCATTAGAAGCGAGCACAAATTCCCAACTTTATTTCTACAATATTTTTACAGGTCACAACCTTTTCTATTACCAAGCAAAATAATTTGATTACTTAAATCCCTTTAGAGTTTAAATTGAACCTATTTTTCTGTCAGTAAACATCATATTGACTGAAAAATTACATTACAACTTCCAACAAAAGTAGGAAATGGAAAGGTGAAAAAAAGTTATATATATAAACGGATAAACATAAACATGATCAAATTCGAAATTTCTCCGCCAAACAGTTATTGATCAATAACTGAATTGAAGAATAAAAACAAATAAGTCGAAATAGAAAATTGAAAGAAATAAAAGAATTTCTATTGCACGTAATAAAAAAAAATTTTTACATTGAATTAAGGATCTAAAGTTTTTTGAATCCTATTTTGCTTTGGTTTCAACACTAACACCACTAAAACGTTGGGTTAGAATGGGGTGATGTCGCTTCGGCAGTTCTAATAACGGCCGCAGTATTCTAATAATGGTGGCGCGTCGGTACTGCGCCACCGTTATTAGAACTGCGGCCATTATTAGAACTGCCGAAGCGACATCGCCCTGTTACCTTCAACTTTGGTCTTTGTTAGACGTTGCAAATTATTGCTGTTACAATCTGAACTTATACATGGCCAAAAGTAAAAGATATAATATAAATCTGTTACTAAAATACAACAAGAAAATACAAATACGGATGGCTACACACAAATTTATTCCGCCACAAAACTTCATACAATCAATACCTGACCATGACACACAACACCACCAGTGTCATCAAAAAGTTGAAACCAAAAGAAAGTAAAACCAATGTCATTTCAAAACATTATAAAAGTCTACAAATATTACTTTCTCTTTCTTGCTGACCACAACTCGACCTGAAGTTGACATGTGCCAAAACGAACAAAAAAAAAAAAAAAAAAAAATTCGAACTACTCCAAAAAAAGAATACTCGAACCAATTGATGGGTTCTCTAACCCCTTTTACCCGAATGAGTTTCTGCTTAAAAACAGCCAACATCAACCTCATATCACTCTGTCCCTCCCTTCCCCTTATTCCGGGCAATTTCTCGCCCTTCTTCTGCACACGAGATTTGTTGCTGACATCTGTTTGTGTCTTCCAATTCTCCATCTATCGATAAAAACCGTTTCCATTTAACTTCAAAGGCACGCTATAAAAAAGAAATAAAAATTCGGCAAAGAATTTTCTTCTAATTTGAAAGCAAAGTGAAGGAAAAGAAACAAAATATCGTCAGACGGATAATTAACCCACAATGTCTTTTCATCACAATTATCGAATATTGGGTAACCCGTATGATGAAGCCAATTTCCGCTAAAAGAAATTACCAATCACTTTACTCGAGGTAAATATTAATTGGACTTTATTCCCTGAGATATTTGCTTGATACTTTCGACAAAAAATTTGTTATTTGTTTTAATTTTCTTTGTTATTGCTCTTGGCGGAATGAGTATTAAAGAGTGAGTTTATACTTGCATTGGAATTTTATTTGGATAAATTAGTGTTTTTAAAAATAGCCAAAAAAAAACTAATTTAAATGCATCTCATTCTCCAAAAAAATATTCTAATTTCCTTCCATTTGACTCTTCCGACGCTATCACCGATCAGATTCCAACACAGGAAATAATCTAACAATCGATAGAAACAATCTCTGACCGTGCAAACCCCAATTATAACCGAAAATTATAATTCCAATCGTGTGCAAAATTATCCCATGTCTGAGCAAATCAAATCAAATGACTCGATTAGACGAAAACTGTGATTACAGATTTGGAGAAAAGGATAACCTCTCCATCAAGCGAAAACCAAACACTATAATTTAATTAAAATATTCAAGTTAAACGACTCATTTAATCAACTCATCCCCTATACTCATTTTATGTCACCTTAAAGGGCAATCTGCCCTTTGACAAGTTGATTTTCAATTAATGTGATTCTCTGAGAAACACTAGACTAGTTTAAGTCGTTTTTCTGTCACGTGATGTGAAATACCCAATCAACTTTTAAAGCCAAGTTTGGCAACCAATAGAAATTAAAGGTTAAACATGACACCTCATAACGCTTTTAGGACTTTTGTATCAGGTGAGTGACCCAGTTTACTTTACAAATCCAAGTAAAGAACGTCCAATTCCAATTTTGATACATATTGGCGCGTAATTTAGTAAAGTGTCATCATCCGCCAAAAGAAAATAGTTCCGAAGCACATCAACCTTATCTCACCTTATTTCATCACTTCAAATCTAAATATTTATACACAAACTTTCACTTAAATTCATCAAAACGATTGACTGCCTCTGTAAGGCATTAATCATCTTCAACTTCAATCAATTGCAAAATGACATTAGCTCAGATTAGACCCGTCCTCACGTTTTATACACAGGACTTAACAAAGCTTAGCACAAATAGAGCAATTGTTTCTTCGCTTCCCTCTCCACTCTCTTCCTAATGAACCCACTCAGCGATCAACAAAGTGAGAGTAAACTTTCTTTTAATTAGAAATACGTCTTTTCCACTAGATGACCTGTAGGCAAACTGTTTACCAACTTTTATTTGTCAGTTTAATGAAACCCACTCCTAGTTAAAAACAGTACTCTCATTTATTGTGATTAAAGAAGTGCTCTTTTTTTTTTTTTTTTCAAGTGGGGAAAGAATGTTTCTTATAGGAGTTGAAAGATTTCATTCAGAACGTCTTGGGAAAGTACGAAACCAAGGAGAAAGTTTCGGTTATCTTGTGGCTCGTTTCATTTTCTTTATGTTGGCAAAAGGTCACGTCCCAGTTGTTGACGGTTATTGGACGTAAATTTTAAGGCAAAAAAAAAAAAAAAAGGGGGGGGGGGGGGGAAATGTCTCAAAGGTTAGGAGGGGGAGATAAAGGGAGAAAAGGGGTTTTATTGTCCAAATCCAAAACACAAGTTGTCCATTCACTAAGAAATGTTTTGCGTTTTATTTCTTGGGTTCAGTGGACAGAACTTTAGAGTTTAAAGCTTTTGGGTAAATTGAAGTTTAGCTGGACAATCACGTTTAAGACATTTAAGTATTTTCAAGAAATGTGAAGTGAAAAACGCTTTTCAAAAACAGAAATCTAAAACATGCCGAAAGTTGCTGCACAATAAAGATATCAGGGTGTGCAATATAATCTAAATGTTTACAGTTTATAGAAAGTTGAAACCAGAGCAATACAAGTTTAGTACTTTACACTAAAAATGAAAGGTGTATATGGATGTAAATATGTCTTATTAATGGTGCTTTTACAACCTTTCTTATCTAAATGAGTGTAAATAACATTTTGCACTTGTAAATGAAGTTTAAAATATTTAGATTAACATTTTAAAACTATCATCTTTAGTTTTTAGTCTGAACCTGCAATAAAAGTTAGTTCAACTTAACGCAACCAATACATATCAACTCTTCCCCACTTCCATTGTACACATTGAACTGTCAATACAAGTCCTAAAAATAAACTGCAAGTAATAAAATTCTTTCCTACTGACAAAACCATTACAAAATAAAAGAGACTAATCATGCAAATGTACTACAAGTTATAATAAAAACAATTTCCCTTATCTAATCATTAAATTATTCCCTTATCAACCCTTTGATCTTTAATAATTAAAGACCAAATGCAAACATCTTTAGGGTGGCCATATAAACCAAACAAAATTTCAACAAATCTAAAACTTTCTCTACATTTTCATAAAAATTAATTAACAATTCGGATCACACATGTTCAGTAAGCAGAGAATGATAGATGACAGTATAAAGAGAGAAAGAAAAAAAATGGCAAAACGATTGAGTTTCTTTTTAGACACCATTTTCCTTACAGAGTTGATGGATGGACGTTAGAACTGTTCTATTATCCCTCTCGACCAGACGGATTGCAATGATAATTGATGGCGATGGGCGAGAGAGGGCGCTCCAATCATTGTCCGCGTGACTGGACCATGTGAAAACGGTTCATCCGAGGGCCAAACATCCCCCTAACCCTTCCTGCTTTATCTCATATACCAACACCCTTCAAGAGTAACGTGGCAACTAGAAAGCCAACTTTTATTAAATCATGTTTCAAGAGGGTTAAACAAACGAAATTTTCTTGGTTAATGGAAATGTAATTGAAGGTTTTGGTTGCTTAGAAACTTACTATGAAAAACCTCTTGAGACTTTAAAAAGAAAAGAAAAAGATATGACACAAATGAGTGCATAGCTGCAAGGTTTAAAGAATGTCAGTAGATCGATTTTATTGAAACGAAAGTAAAGTAAAAGCTTTTCACATTTTTATCTTTAGTTTTCTAAGAAGTGGGCGGCATATAATGTACTGAGTAATGGCAGAGTTCAGGGACGTTTGGGTAAACAAGGTAAAGAAATTGACCAGAAAAATTCTTGCATAAGAGGTTAAAAGGCTGTTTAGTAAACAAAGAAATTCTTGCAGAGAATGTATTGAAGAGGATGGGATTAAGATATTAGAAATGTTTCTAGTATATTGTTTTATGAGTTGAAGGGGGGTGGGTTTATGGCTACAATACAAACTTACAAACTGTATTTGCAGTCTTTATCACATGATCCTGTCACATGACGATCTTATTGTTTAAAACAAGATGGATGGGCTGCCATTCAAGCTGACTAAAACATCCACTCTACTTTAGTAGTTTATCTACAATATAACGAATAACTGACCTTGCTTCAGTCAGTTTCAATAATGATTGGGCCACAAAAACTTTCTAATGGGTCATCAATAACATTCAATTTTTGGATTAATAACGTGCTAATACTTTAAACACTTCTTGCAGTTCACTACTGTGTGAAATCATATTACATACATCATGTAATGGAAGTCAACATACATTAGGCGACACACACACTAGGCAGTTAGTACTCAATCTTATTGATGGCCATTTAACTGAGCTACTTGTAGAAAGTTAAAAAGATTGTCCAATTAATCATTCAATTTTCATCATCTACCTACAACCTTCCTTCTACATACCTAGTCATTGCACTAAGGAAATAACCTTAACTCTTATTAATGACAATTGGACGATGTAGTGCTAATAATGGCCGCAGTACCGACGCGCCACCATTGTTAGAACTGCGGCCATTATTAGAACTACCAAAGCGACATCGCCCCATTGTCCTTATTGAGCTAGCAATTTTCTTGACCTAAATTAAATAAAGCCCAATCATGCTCCCCACACATTATAAAATAAAAACAAGCCCAACAGAGCTCACTATTTTTCTTACATGTCACAGTTCATTTCAAAACATCCCAACATTCAATAAAAAATAATATGTCACTGCAAGCCTCTCATCTTTTTTTTAGTTCAACAATTTTGACATCTGTTATTCCACAATGCCAACATTTTTCTACTCTCAACCCCAGTTGAAATTCAATTCACGTCCCACGCAGGGATGAAAATAAGCTCTCAGAGCAATACCAACTAAGTTTTTTTAATCTGGATAGACCTTTTTTATATTTCCTTACCCCTCAATAAATAATTCAACAAATCAAAAAATGATTTCTCCTGTGTATAAAAAGAAAACTGAAATAGCAACAAGCCAATGAATTATAAAGCAACAAATCATAAAGCGACAATTGGCCTGTTATCTACATGACGTCATGTCTTCATTTCAACCATTGCAATCGCCTTCTCTCAGTCAAACCGATAAAAGAAAGTAATAACTCAAGCGGGATACAACGCCTCACTGCTTTTTATGGTTTCAACTTGGATCGAAATGTACACATTGGTACCGCAGATTCAACCAATTTCGTTATCAACATGGCTAACAATCTTCTTGTTGATTAAATGCGCAGGTCTGTGTAACCATTCAAAATTAATTTTGTTTGTATACTTGATTAAAATTAATATTTTAAATAATTCTAACGGAAATAAGTTATGAAATGGTGTTTGGATTTGGATATTTCACAAAAGCACCAAGTTTTGGGCAAATTAATACCCAAGGTAACACATTTCAATGCATTATTGTACCCAGGGCTCAGTAGCGCTTCTACATCCAGTGACAGCATTTCGTACTAAGAGCACACTATGTGACAATTTTGCTTTACATCCAATCTTAATCACTTACTTACAAGTGAGTGCAACTAGTGATGCCTTACCACTTGACTTAAAAGCTACATATTCCATTCTTATACATTCTAAGCTAAATACTTAATAGCTGCAGTAACTGAACTCACTACATTCTTAAATATATCCCCTTTGTTGGTCTGTAAACAAACTCAGCAAAAGGTGGTGTCTCACTAGGACTTAATAACTCAATTACTGAATGTATTCAATCAACAAACGAATTAAAGGATGTAAAGTTGCTCAAAGCGAACTTCCTCACTGCAAATAGAACTTCTTTGAACAAACTAAGTTCAATTCACTTAGCTTCAAACATACAACAATTCTTCAAAACTTTATAAAAAAAAATTATTTTCCATTGCTATCATTGGATAATTTAAATGAGTTCAGCAAAATGCATAAATTTATTAAGTCACCACCTTATAAACCTCCGTCAACATGAATTCAATGGAAATCCTTTAATTGACCCTAAAATCCTTCTACATATCCAAGTGACAATGATAATTCAACTCAATTTTTCTCTCTTCAAATTTCCCAGAGGTAGCATACATTCTCTAGAACTCTCATTTCCTCAACTCTCAATTGCCAAATAAAATTCCTCCCAAAAACCCAAGATTTGACTTCCCCATTTAATCAATTTTTCTCTCATACCAAACCAGCTTATGTATTTAGGAAACTGCCACCACCCACCAACTTCCTATAGTCCTATACAAAACCCAGTTTGGAAAAAGAGAAGAGAAGAATCCAAGATTGAAATTCCTAAGAACTGCACTTCCTTAGGCAAGCAAGTGCAGCTGCCAATTCCTCTGAGGGATTCTTCCCCCATTGCTCAGGCCACCTAGGGAGCATTATAAAAACCCTCTTGACAATACACACACACAGGAAAGAGGAAAAAATAAATAAAAAGCACAATCACCACAAGCCGAAATCTTTGTAACCCCCCACTGGGGACTGTTTCTACCCATTTCAACAATAATTATTTCCTGCGAGTTGCATTAACCCCATAGCTAACCTTCAACATTTACACAAGCATTAACTAACCTAATAAACACCCACTTTCCAATATTATCTCCTTGTTAATTCACCATTTTCTAATATTTTAACACTCATTTATCAAGGATTTGAAATTATTCAATATTAAAACCGACAAATTGCAAAAGTACTTAATGCCATTTGTTATTGAAAACTTAATAATACTAATAGGCACTTTTATCATTCTGGCTAAGCACATAAACAGCAAAGCCATGTTGGCAGACAGTATAACTGTCATTTTGTTATCAGTAAGTGGTTAATTTGCCTAGATATTTACAAAGTGGCGAAAATTCAAGCCGCACAGACTCATTCCACTTTGAATTGTAGCTAAAAAGTTCACTATCCAAAAACCCTTGACCGTACAAAATTAAAACTTAACTTTATGTAAAGGTCCGGTTTCGGGAGATAAATATTGGACAAAAAACGAAGTTGTTCATTCATCTCATTCTCTAAGCAGTTATATTGTTTACAATAAATTTCCAGAGTTGTCGGTTTTTCCTGCCCTCGTTTTGGGAAAGTCGCCATTGCCAAAACCGGATGTGACCGTACTGATCCGAAAATAATGCCGCCAACATGTGGTGACTGCTTGTTGCATTGCATGGCAAACTTCCTGATGCTTAGACAATGACAGTTATCGAGTTTCACTTTCAATGCAACAAAGTGGGCACCATATGGCGACACTGTTGAACACGTCACATCCGGGTCTTGGCAATGGCGAAAACGCCAAAACGAGAGCATGGAAAAATAAAAATTTTATTGTAAGCGAGGTAAGCGCTTATAAAATGGAAGAATGGACGAAAAATAACAAACCAGATCCTTATTTTGGTTTCAATGGTATTTTTAACGCTACAACATTTATGCAAATTTATTTCACTAATAGTTACATCACTTTTGCAGATAGTGGTCTGGAACTTTGGGCTCAAAGTCCTATCAACTGTAGGCATCAAACCACCCAGTCCCGCCACTTAGGCACCTAACAGTCTGATAACATAAATCAAATTGATTACCCAGCTGAACACTTATAATGCAAGAAGTATAGGCAATTCATGGTTCGCATATTTCAATAACATGTAAAGCTAGCTTTCCATATGTTCGTATGAGGTGACGCGGAAGAATGTTGCATTGTGGGGAGGAAATTAGCTGACGCAGACTTGTAAAAGTGGAAGTACGTATCTATATTCTATAGAGATTGGTAAGTTGGGGAAGCAGATCTGAAACGATTGCTCGACAGCAAGTCGGCTTTTCTCAAAATCAAGATGGCGCCGAAAACCGATCTCGATTTACCGTGTACATTAGTTACGGAGTGAGATCGGTTTGAAGCAATGGGGTGAAGTCCTTCGGTAGTTCTAATAATGGCCGCAGTTCTAACAATGCTGGCGCGTGCGGTACTGCCAGGTGGAACCGGAAATAAATCCACCCTGGCAGTACCGATGCGCCACCATTGTTAGAAATGCGGCCATTATTTCGCCCCATTGGCTCATATTGAGTCAATTTATATCGACAAACTACAACTCCTCGAATGCTGTAAATAGTCGGAAGTTGAAATTACCAAATAATCTAATTTTCGGCCAAATTTGAGGTATGTTTTCTAGCTCTTTCTAATGCCTTATGTGTACTTCTAATGGATATAAATGGGGGACAGACTCCATTTCACTTTCTGCGTGTATTTCTTTACTCCACTTGGCATGGAAACCCGGCTTAACACTAAATGTGTATGGGATTGATTGCAAACTTTTTAATTTTTACAAATTTTGCCGGGAGTGGTTTTAAAAGTTTTTGTCCCAACCTAGTTTAATCATTAATTTGAATTTTCGAGAGATTAAATTCTCAAGACGTTTCTCATAACTAGAGTGGGAGAAGAAAGTTTTCTAAGCAGCGACTTGATGCCCCGTTACGCCTGTAAGTCGTTCTAATTTCTCTGCAACATGGCGATAACACGGGTGGTTAACTTGCCACGACGTGCGACGTGTATGCCACGGCAATCGCCTTGTTAATTAAGCTAGCCGATCGCTTTCACCTGGGAATTGCAACTTGAGAT